>CM066172.1:34999481-35221981 GCA_033629205.1 Lithocarpus polystachyus | reverse complement strand
AAGCAACCTACATCTCATGATCAGGTCCATTATTCTCTCAGGATTTAGAGTTGATGTAAATAGAAGTCGTGAGATTTATTATTCATTTGACAGTCATTAGGAGAATAATAAAACTCACAGCGGTCCAGTTCAATATGTTTTAACTCTTAAAACATATCAATATACCAACTAGAAATCTCCATTTTCATGATCAATACAAATCATCTTTGTTGATATGTTATAGTCTTCGCAGATGAAATGCCCAATTTCATCACCGACTACGAACTAAAATTTTGAGTTTACAAAGAACTTGTGATTTATATCTTCTGTGACTTTTCACATAAATCACATACGATGCATCTCATGGACTAAGATAATGTCTCACTAGTTCATTTATAGATAGTCTCATATAATTAAACAATCTAACTATTTATGACATGCCAATAAATTGGATTTTAGGGCATAAACCCCAACACAAGGAGAGGGGGTTTGAGTATAATGAAAACAATTTTAAGAAAAAAAAAACAACTAAGGAACAATTCAAATTAAAGTATCAAATTCAATCAAAAGAACAAACCATGGTCTAAGTCAACATCCACCATTAGAATTTTACAACTGATCATCGATGTAAGTATATATCAATTCACACTTTGAATATTCACCATTGGAACTATTTTCCTATTTCTCCTTAGTCGCAATTAATTAGAAAACAAGCGATCTAATTAACCCTAACTACTAAACAACCCAATACAAGCGCTAAAGGTTTAATTTAGTAGCAGTCTTAAGAACTGGAGAGATCGATGAAGCTAAACAACACAAACATAAGCGGTTGCATTTAATTTAGTCGAGCGTTCTTCCTAAGATTTAATAATTTCTAACAGAGCAAATCATTAAATCTTGGTTGCTTCACAAACATGAGGGATCAAACAATTACGGATTTGATATCTAACCTAGCCGTAGATTGCAATGAATAATAAACTAGTAGGCTTCCTAATAATTAAACGAGACAATCATGAAAATAGACACAAAAGAACATCCGATATTCAAAGCATAATTGAACGATAAAAACAAATTAGATTTCACAGTTTTATTGATTTCGAGGCTTCCATTTCCTTCAACCAAGTATAAAAGTTTTAGCCACACAGGGCCATGACAGAAAACTCGAAAGAGAAAATTAGAGAAGAGTGGAGAGAGAGGCGTCTGTGTCCAATCTGATTTCTCCTCCCGTCTTTTACACGTTAATTCCCCTTTCCCAAGCCTACAAAACTCCTAAAAATATTCTAAATAATAATATCCAAATCTGACTAATTAAGGAAAAATATTATTTAAAAAAAAAAAACAAAGTCCTAATATAACTAGGAAAGTGGTGTTTTTCAGCTGGAATTTTCGTGCATTAGATCTGGAAGCTTCCAAAAATAAACCGCATCAGATTCACGTATTAGAATTTCAGGCAAAGGAACATTCCAGAACGTCAACAATGCAAGTGCAGCAAATTCAAGCTCAATTTCGACCTTGATGTGGCCCGTATCTCTTAAAACTCAAAACATTAAAGTAGTAGAGTTGTTTCTTGGCATTCCATACATCTTGAATCATCTCAATCGGAGCTCTGATGAGAGAGTTATACCCAGATTACAAAGCGATGTCAAAGCTATCCAGAATCACCCAATTAACTTCGTTTTGCACTTAATGCCTCCATTTGCATCCTAAATCAAAATATAAGAATAATGAGTACATTTAGACACCAAATAAGTATAAAAGACTAAATATTAAGGGAGAAAAATATGACAATATGCATTCTCATCAATTATAAACATACAATGACTAGAGGTGGTAAGAGGTTTTATGTAATTTTTGTTGATGACCATTCTATATTTACTTAGCTTTGTTTATTAAGAACCAAAGATGAGATTTTGTAAATTTTTATAAAATATAAAAAATGAAGTTGAGAATAGCGTAAGCCTAACTTGGTATACCTCAAATTGTGTGGATGGTTGGGTAAGATGTTACCTAAATCTAAAAGGAGAATATCTCAAAGTGTGGGGGTACTTGCCTAAGGTCATGCTACATGAACCTAAAAGGAGGAAACTTGATTCTTAAATATGTGATTGTGTGTTATTGGTTATGTTTGTTATAGTTCATGATATAGAATTATTTTCATCAATAGTGATGTATTTAGAATTTAATACTATTATTGAATCTTAAAAATACTTTCTTTAAGTATGAGTTCTTTGAAAAATGAGGAAAATATATTTCATGAACCTATTGATACTTCTAATGATCTTGTTGTGATGTGTAAGAATTGAGAAGAAGTAAGCGATCTAAGGAGAAAAAAGGTTTCGGTAACGATTTTCTTACATATACTGTTAAAGATGAACATGTAAGTTATTATGATGCAATTAAATTTGTTGATGCACCATTATGGTTGGAAGCTTTTAATAAATTATTAAATTATGTCTAATCACACTTGGAATGGGTCGAGCTTCCACCTAAGGTTAAGCCTATTGGTTGCAAGTAGGTTTTTAAAAGAAAATTATAACGGATTGGGATGATAGATAAGTATAAGGCATGCTTGGTAGTTAAAGGCTATAAACAAAAATATCATATTGATTATTTAATACTTATTCTTCGGTTATTAGAATTGCATCTATAAGAATGTTTTTTTTATCATTGTATCTATATCTATATACAAACCTATTATACATCATATGGATGTTAAAACTATTTTTCTAATAGGTGAATTAGAAAGAAAAAAATTATATGGAGCAACTTAAGGGTTGTGTTGTCCTTGGACAATACCTTCAAGTTTTTAAATTGGTTAAATCCATGTATGGGTTAAATCGAGCACCTATACAATGACATGAAGTTTTTGATATATGATGCTTACACATGGATTTGTGATTTATGGTCATGAGGATAAATGCATATATAATAAATTAAATAATAATGAAGGTGTTATTATTTGTTTATATGTTGATGACTTACTTATATTTGGGACTAGTTTTAATGTTGTGCATGATACTAAATGTTTTCTTGCCTCTAAATTTGATATGAAAATTTTGGTTGAGGCAAATGTTATTTTAGGCATCAAGATTCTTAGGGATAATGATTGCATTGTACTATCACAATCTCATTATGTGGAGAAAAAAAAATTGAACACTTTGATATGTGACCTATGTCTATTATTTATGACTTAAAGGTGCACTTGGTCAAAAATTGTGATGATAATGTTTCACAAGATAAATAAACACAAATTATTGGTTGTTTAATATTTTTGACAAACTGTAGTTGCCTTGATATTGCATATGATGTTGGTAGATTGAGTACATACACTCATAATCCTAGTGTTGAGTATTGGAATGCATTATCTATATTATTGGGATATTTAAAGGGGACTTCTTATTTTTGTTTGCCATATTGTGGTTATCCTATTATTTTAGAAGGATATTGTGATGCTAGCTAGATCTCTAATACAGATTATGTGAAGTTCACTAGTGTATATGTGTTCACACTAGCTGAAGGAGTTGTCTCTTGGAAGTCATCCAAGAAGACTTGCATAGAGGTCTAACATGGAAATATAGTAAGTAGCCTTAGAGAAGGCTGAGTTCGAAGCTGTGTGGCTTAGAAGTTGATTAATTGATATGCCTCCATTACTAACTCTGTTGTCTCTATGTGCTTTCCTTGTGATTGCCAGGTTGCCATAATACATGTTAAGAGCAAAGTTTATAATGGGAAAAGTCAACATATCGAATTAAGGCTGAGGCAGCTTATTGATAATGATGTTATGTCATTGGACTTTGTGAGGCTTGAAAGGAACTTGGCCAATTCTTTGACCAAACCACCAGTAAGAAGGCTAGTGAGTGAGAGATTTAGGGAGATTGGACTGATACCCAAGTTGTGACACTGTGGCTAATGCCCAACCTCTATGATGGGTGATTCCACGCAAGAGGTTAAATCGGTAAAGGTCATTAGTGGTCCATGTGGACACTGTAATTTGTTATGTGTTTTCCACTATCTGTTGGGATGGGGTGTATCTGCACACACTCTTGATGGATGCCACCGACTAAGTCGCAGAATTTGGTGAGGATGAGCTTAGGCTCTTAATGGATCCATATCCCTACCTGTTGGGATGGGGTGTATCTGCACTTACTCCTGATGCATGTCACCGACTAAGTTGCAAATTGTTGGAGGTTGAACTTTAGGCTCTTAATGGATCCATACTCCCTAGCTGTTGGGATGAGGTATCCTGCACGCACTCTTGATGGATGCCACCTATGTGTGAGTGGAAATCATGCTGCTTCCTATGAGACTTTTTGTGTAGGTCTCTAGAGTTCTCATGAAACCCAGTGGCGCATGGCCTGGACAAGGTGCCGACCCGCATAAGAACAACCTTGGTAAAGAAAGTTATGTGGGTAGTAAGTTTGGATTACTAATAGCTTAGTTAAAAGAGTTTTAACTCTACCATTTTCTTTTAGTTCCTACTTATTTATCCTAAGTATGGCTAAAACCTTTTGGTACCATATTGATGCATGCTTTCTTTAGTTGTTTGCCTTTCCTATTTTGTGTTTGTAACATGTAGGGGATTGTTGGTGTGGGTGTGTATTCCAAAC
The DNA here is from genome assembly GCA_033629205.1 of Lithocarpus polystachyus. Classification (NCBI taxonomy): domain Eukaryota; kingdom Viridiplantae; phylum Streptophyta; class Magnoliopsida; order Fagales; family Fagaceae; genus Lithocarpus; species Lithocarpus polystachyus. Next base: position 35,217,395 of record CM066172.1, on the reverse strand, counting down.
ACTTTTATTATTTATTTAATTTCTAGCCGTTGGAAATTTATAAGTAAAATAGCTGTGAGGCAATTATAATAAAAATAGTCATTGGGCAATAATGGATAATATAGCCGTTGGGATTTTATGGGTTATCAGTAACCAATAACTATAAACCATTATTGTCATGAATAACCTATATAATACCCATCATCACACCCTTTCTTATAAGTCATATTTTACTACTCTATATTTTATATATACACAATACTATTATATGTCTCTCCTATATATTTTTCTGCAATTTATATTTGTTCTAAAGAAAGGCAATAGAGGGTTGTTCTTGAATCTTCGTAAGTGAAAGTGCATCCATCACGAAAGTTGACGCTTTAGTCTAATCTTGGGGGGTTGTTTGGCCAAGAGAACCAGTCGCATCAAATTTTACTTCGGGTAGCATGAATCAACCATTAAGGACAATGGTTTCACAATGTGATTCTGTAGTATTATGAGATTATTCTAAACTATCTTTATTTTATATTCTTGCTAATTATTTAAGATATTATTTGTTTTATCAAAACTTGTTTATTCACTAAAATATTTCCTACACCGGGTCTCCTTCCAACTCCACAAAATAGTAGAAGAATTCCACTTCACCAACTCTAATGTATATATATACAAATTCTCATCAACATCATCACCAATCAATTAACTCGTGCTCTATAATTTCTTTAGAAAATAAATACAGTCTAAATTGCAGAAACTAATAACGCATACCCAGTGGGCAATTCGCCATGGAATTCCGGAAGAGTCTTGACAATCCAGTGTGAGACTGCAGTGCCAGCCGATACAAGTAGTAGAAACAGCATATACAAGCATGCCGAAATTGCTTTGGAAGACATTGTAAAGGTACCAGGTTTCAAACTTACCACTTAAGCTATGACGTTAGTCTTTTTTTATATAGAAGGTTAGGAGAATGACAAGTGAGTAGAGCTCAAGAACGTTTGATGAAATGTTGTTGAGTTGAGTTTGGAGTTATAAGAGAGGTATATCATATATGTGGTAGAGACAGATTGTTTTGTACCATTGGACTTTTTCCCATTTTTTGTATGTGTATCGGTGTATGCCTTGGGAGGCCGGGGGAACCAAGGATAAGACTATATTTTGAACCCAATATTTAAATATGGTTTCATTAAACCCCGTATTTTTTAAAGTTTCAAATTAAACCCTAAATTTCAAGAGATTTCTTTAGTTTCAAACTTGAACCTTGAATTATAAATAATTTGAATTTAAACTTCAAACTTTTTGAAATTTTAAGGATTTAATTTGAAATTAAAAAAATGATACGACTTAATTTGTAACTATTTTAAACTTTGAATTTAATTTGAAACTTTTTTGTTATACCAAACCAAATTATCGTTTATAACTGTAATTGACCCAAATCGAAATACAATGCTTCCATAGCAATGGGAGGAGAGTTGTCAATTCAAAAAACATAAGAAAAAATATGCCTAGCATAGCAGGCTAAAGCATGAGCCACAAAGTTGGCATCATAGAGAATACTAGAGGCAGAGAACCAATGGAGATTGGCAAGAAGTGCATGGATGTCAAGAAGAACATGGCCAAGTCGAAAACACAAAGGACCAGTAAACAAACACAACTTTCTTCACAATAATTTTGCAATTGAGAAAATAGTTAACTGAGTGGTGAACAACTTACATTCATAAACCCAGTACTTTATTTCCTTCCCAATTCACAGTCCACTATTTTAACAATTGTGAAAAGGTGGTGTACGCATTATTGTAGGTCCCATAGTTTTTTTTTTTTTAGATTGATTTATTTTAAGCAATCAAATTAATTTCCCACTTTGATTGTTAGTAACAATGATTGATTATTTTTGTTTCATTGTTTTAATAATATGAAATATATACTTTTAGTTTCAATTTTCTGAATATTTTGATATTATTACCAATTCATATTTTTGAACTTAATTTTGTCATTAGTATTGTTTTTCAATCTTCCCTCTAAACTGAAATTCTGGCTCTGCCACTTACTACCTAGTTAGTTTACCCATTAAGACTCTTTTAACTAGATTACCCAATGAGTTTTTACTCATTTAACCCAAATGTTTAATTTGGTTGAGTGACTTACCCAAATTAGGTGAATCAATGGGTGAGTTAATGGGTTTGCTAACAAAGGGAACCAACATTTAAAGGGCTGTTTTGGTTAGTGGTTTTTTTCTCTCTTTAAACTGATGTAGTTGTATCAAAGATTTGTTTTCTGCATACACGTTTAGAACGGATATTTTTCAGTTATTTGAGGATCTGATGGGCCGGCTTCAGGTGGAGGACTTCGAGTTTTTCTTCGTTCAATGCTGGGTTCTTTGGAATCAGAGAAATTCAGTGGTGCATGGGGGATGTATCCAAGATCCGGCTAGGCTGGTGTAGTGTGCAAAAGACGTTCTCCAGGAATATCAAGATGCTCAGACTCAACTTTCGATTCCATCTGGTTCAATGCAGCAGCAGTTGCGATGGGTACCGCCTTTAGGTTCAGCCTATAAGCTTAATGTTGATGCAGCAGTGTTTAAAGGGATGAAGGCTTCAGGATATGGTGCAGTGGTTCGGAATGACAAGGGCGAGGTTATGGCGGCGATGGCAGGGAAAGGACCTCAGGTACAGGACAGCGAAGTAGCTGAGGTGCTAGCCTGTAGACGAGCTGTGGAGTTTGCTTTAGAAGCTGGGTTCAGGGAGATCATTTTAGAGGGGGATAATTGTACTGTCATGATGGCTATTTTGGGCCCAAAGCCTGATAGGGATAGGTTAGAACATGTTTATGAAGACATTAAAACTATGGGGAGGGAGTTTAGAGCTTTTTCTGTTTTATGTGTTAAGCGGGATGCCAATTCAGTGGCACATTCATTGGCTAAGTTTGCTAGACAAATAGATGGGGAAATAGTGTGGTTGGAAGAAAATCCCCCACCTGCTGCTGATGCATTGTATTTTGATAGCTGCAATTTGATGAATGAATGAGATTGTTCGTTGACTTCAAAAAAAAAAAAAAAAAAAGATTTGTTTACAAAAAAAAAGAAAAAAAAAAAAAAGAAATTATTGACGTGGTTCTATAACTTCTATCAAATAAAATAAGCAAAAATTTCACTTGGATTTTTTCTTTTTTTAAGATTTGACAGGTGGCAGATGATGTGGCAATTTTATTTTATTTTTTTTATTTAGGCCGTTTGACACATTAGATTTTTCCATCCAAGAGATGACGGTAGGGACTAAATTGATACGGTATTGAAAAGTTAGGAACTAACTTGACACAATTGAAAGGTTAGGGACTAAAATGAAATATGGTCTAAAGGATATAGACCAAATATGTAGTTTACCCAAATATAAAAAAGAGAGCAGCAAACCAGTGAGTCGACAGTCGGAACCATAACCAGACTGATGGAGAAACTATAGATTATTTACAGGGACACAGTGTTTACAATTGAACTGAAATCAATTAAGTTTCAGTGAAGAAAACAGAAGAGGCTGAAGAGCATATGTAAAATCACCAGAAATTAATGACTTAGTTCTTTTTCATTATGGTTCATTCTTATATCAAAAGTTCATATACCGCATACAACACAGCAACACAAAACAAGGATTGCATTGTTGGAGACAATTGTCGCATCAACTTGAATTTCAATAATTAAACTACATATGAAAATTTTGCCTAAATTTAAGAAATAAAAAGATAATGAAAAAACTACAGAGGATAATAATGGATCCATCTTTGGAACATATCATAACATTCCCTGCGTTTATACTCTGGTGGCGAATGTCCAGATCCCTGCAAAATTTTAAAATAATAATAATAACAATAAGTTTTTATCTACAATTTATTTAACTGTTTGGACCAATGAAGTGAAAATTTGAGTTAAGAATTTTTTTCCTTGCCTTTAGAGTTGCATATGTCAAACGGTACCCATCATCTGTATATTTCCTTGTGTACCTAGATGCATGATAATGCACATTATTAGATATATAAAACAATTGTAAACAACAAAAATATAGAAAGAAAAAAAAAATGCTAATATTTGATATATTAAAAACTCACCCTGCAACTTGACCATCGACAAACCATGGTCGCCAATCAGTATCAATTGTTAGGTCTAGAGCAAGTATCCATTGTTCAATACCGATATGAGGAATAACCATGTCATGATCACCACTGCAGAGAGAGAGAAAAATTTTTAATTACTAGGCACATAGATTTGGTACAAATCTTATAATGCAAGTGATTTTTTTTTTTTTTTTTTTTTGGTGACTGTACTTTTAAGCCATACACAAGTTTGGTTAACTTTGCAAGTCCTACAACAAAAAACTATATTAATGTTCTATATTCGAAATCAGTAAGTCTTTTTTTTTTTTTTTTTTTTTTTGGAGAAACAAGTCTTAGAGTCACAATTCATTTCACAAAATTTTTTACAATTAATGTGGTGGCAACTGGCATGGAAAGTCTTAAATTATTATTATTATTATTATTATTTTTATTTTTTAAGAAAGGGCATGGAAAGTCTTAAATGATAGACAATAAAGTAGTGTCAATAATAAACCCAAAGTCATAAATTATGAAAGATATTGTATGTGTAGCTTTGATCTTTTGAAATATTTACCACCAAGTGTGTTAAATTATATAGTTCAGTTAATGCATTCTATTAAAAAAAATTATTGTATAAGCTATAGTCAGTAATAAACTCAAACAACTAGTTACAGTAGAAAAGTTCCAGATAGGAACCTGAACACCAAGATTTGCAAGCCTGAGGCGGTAAGATTTTTATGAACTGGTACAACATCATCTGTGTCAACTGTGTACTCAATGGTGACATTGCACCTAAAGAATTGTTTCACTGTTCCCTGTTGTCACAACACAAACACCTTAACGCATGAGATTTATTTGTTCAACCAATTAGAATGACATTGCACCTAATAGTCTCATCATGAAGCATGTACCAACCGGTCGAACATGAAGAGCATCTTGAACACTTTTATAATTTCCCCATATGTCAGAGAGCAAATAATCAAAATTCTGCCAAAATAAAGTGACAAATAATATAATTAGATGCACTATCATATGGTCTTGCATTTATAACAAGTGCAAGAGAGAGTGAGAGAGAGAGATTTACTTTGCACCAAAAGTCACCGATTCTAGTTGATGGTAGGATGAAATTGTTTGATTTTTCTCTTAGTGATCTTCGAGCTCTTTCTTCTTTTGCCATTTCTTTTGCTTTCGGTGACAAGAAAGCACAAGCGGGTTCCAATATATTTTGATCACTTATTAGCTCTATGCACTGAGTATTCAAATTAAGGATCATTCATTTGTGCTACTCAGAGAATTGAGAAAAAAAAAATTCTAAGTGTTAGTACCAAAAATACTGATAATCCACAAACCTGACTTATTGCTGATAGGGCCTCTGTACAGTTTGAATTGTCTGAATAAGCATAATTCCCATGGCAACTATCTTTGGCTGTCTGAAATAGAAAGTAAAAAACAACAACAAAGAAGAAAGAAAATTACTTGAGTCAAGACGTGAAAGGCAAAATATTCCCTCACACTTCTGTACATCCACTATTTTACACAAATATTTACAATTAATAAACTGATGTGCACATTTTAAAAAAGTGAAAAAATACTATTCACATTTATAACATAAAGTTGGATGTGAAAATATGAATGTGAGAGAATAAAAACCCTTACATCGTACATGGTATCCGATATTAAAGCCATCCGGTGAGCAAATGGTATTTTTACGTTCGTTTCAAGATCTGTATTCGTATGAGGGCAACTAAGCACCAATCCCTGATATTATTTTAAAGAAAATTATATTCATTGAAGTAACAAATTGAAAGGATAAGAAGAACAAAAAAAAAAAAAAAAAAAAAAATGAAGTCATTCAAGTCCTAAGGTTAGATCATGTACTTTGAGATTCACAAACGGCTCAACTCCTGCTTCATTGCCTGAAAAAATCAATAAAATTGAACCACGTTATTTATTTATGTGATTCAAAATGAGTTTACTATAGGCTTGGTTTCAATGAGGCAAAATTTATTGCATTTGGATGCTGGAATTTTAAATGCAAGTTACCATTTATGATATCTTGAGCAAGAATTGGAGTAATTATTCCTGCATAGGAATCGCTTCCAAGAAAGACTGGATTGTACACGAAATTTGGGTGTATGCTCAACCACTGCATCATAGATCAATAAATAAATATATATATATATATATATATATAAATAAACAAATATTGAGTCATAAAGTAATATAATACACAAGCTTTTCGTATAAAATCGTGATTAAAGTCACAAGTTCAGTTCATTTTGGCAGTGTATGGATCCACACATGTGAGTAACATGTTTTTCCCTTCATGAAAATCTACTAATATTCTAATTGACTTGCAGCCCAATGTCACCCACGTCACCCTATCTCCCACCTACCCTTCCAAGTCTTGTGTTGCAGGTTCGACATGAGAAATATGTTCATCCAAGCACAGAATAAGGAAATATATAGCATCTTCTAGATTCATTTAAAAATTACACTCACATTTCTTAGAAACTCATAGAGCTGTGCTGCATAAAGAGTGTCTGTTGTGTCCCAAGCTTCTTGCGCAGTTGCATACGAAAAGCCAGCACCCACAGGTCCATCCAAGAATATTATGTTGGCAGTCTGAAAAGGCATTATCATTTATTATCAGGATAACAAAAGTATAATAACAAGGAAAAGATTGTATGAAAATTTTGACTACACAAACAAAAATTAAACAATGCAATGCATGCTATATTTTGTACCTTTGACCATGAGCTTGATTCATATATCAATGTTGGTAAGCCCCCAGTGTAATCAGTGATATTGAATTTTAATGGACCTACAGAAGATCATAGAAGTCATCACGGTTAATTACAAGTTAGAACCATAACAAATCAAGGCCATTTGCTTACTTCTAGCATCGGACAAAGTACACATAAAACAAAGTGCATGGTGTTTGGAGACTTAATGAGTCAAATAGTATATTTGGACTGTTTAAAAACTGCATCTATTACCTTTCTTTGTGTTTAAGTAATTATTCAATATTCTTGAATTACAGTTACGTGGTACTCTTTTTCTATTACATGAAATTAAGGTAAATCTCATTATAAATTCAATTACTAGGACCCGCGTTGCTATCCTCTTGAGGGTACCTAATATTTTTTTATTCAATCTTTAGGAAAACGATTTAACCAGATAAAAGTACAATGATATAAGCACAATTATTTTCACGATATTTTCAACAAGTTGCAATGGTAATAAGTTAGATTAAAACATCATTTTCAACTGAACTCATGATTTGACACTACTTATATGATACTAGGCCATGTCATTAGTTGGGAAAAAAATTTTGTGGCCCGCCTAAATAATGACTTTATCTTGATGGGCATACTTGAACTAGAATAGAAGGTCCCCAAGTAATTCCTGGAGAGTACCTACCCAACTATAAATCCAACCAATTTTTTTGTTCTTTTTAGCCCTCAAATGTGGGATCGGCACATGAGCTCATAAGTCTTAATTGACCTAAAGAAAATCCATTATGAACCTAAATTTATACTTCACCTTGCACATGTATATATGTATGATCACTTGGCACCCTGTGTTATCCATGTTCATTGGCAAAGACAAGAACATAAATCCTAAAAGAATAGATTCACTGATCACTACATTAACCTCATTAATTAGAGTATGGCTATATGGAACAAGAAGAAGAAGACAAAGAAAGAATGGCATACCAATCTGGTAAAGAAATCCATTTAAACCAGAACAACCAGGGCCTCCATTATAGTAGAGTAGAAGAGGATCAGCTCCCGGAAACCCTTCCGACACAATGAAATAGTAGAAGAACTCGACATCGCCCACAGTTATGTATCTGTATACAAAGCCCCATCAACATAATCACCAGTCAATTAATCCCTTCTAGAATTATTGTGAACGCTAGTATGCTACATTATATACAAAAGCAAAAAGAAAAGTAACATATACCCAGTTTCAAGTGTAAATGGCAATTCGCCGGGGAAGCCGGGAAGAGTCTTGACAATCGACTGAGAGAATGCTGTGCCTGAGAGAAGCAGTAGAAGCACGCAACACAAGTATCCCGAACGTAGTTTCGTAGCCATTGTTAAGAGGCCTCTTGGTCTAGATAATCATCCCCCAGCTATAATATACAACAACTGGGCTTCGACTTACTAATTATTTATCTCAGCTGCGTGTCGTTTGATAGTATTAGGCTCCAAATTTTAGGTATAGAAAGTTAGGAGAAACAATTTTTTTTTTTTTTTGGGGGGGGGGGGGGGGGGGGTGGGTGTGTTGTGTGGGGGTTTAGATGAAATGTTCGGTGAAACGTTGTCAGCTTCAAGTATGAATATAGTGTAAGAGCATGCCTCTCCATCTCCTAGTGATCCCAAACTTTTTTTCTTTTTCTTTTTTCTTTTGAAGTTTTCTTCAATGAATCAATAGTACTTTATTTCAAACTTTGACTTAGGAAACGTAGGTTGGAGTCCCTTCAGCTATTGTCTAATCTTTTGGGTGTATTTAAATATGACTTATTTTGCTAAAATTAAAAAATTATTGTTAAAAGTATTATAAATAAAAATAAAAAATAAAAATATAGTACCAAAAAGTATGAGCTCATAAATAATAATAAAAATAAGCTAAATAGTAAAATAATTTTAATTTATAATTCCTTTCTAAAGCCATGCTTCATGTCACGAATCTCAAAGATATGTACTATAACTAGTCAGTTTGAACTTTTGGTGCACCTAATTGTGGAAAGGCAACCGTATAGGATTGTCACTGCAATTTCAAACTTGGACCACTAGAATGCAAGCTCCACCAAAAAAAAAAAAAAAAAAAAAGAAGAAAGATATGCTTAAGGACAAATACTTCAAACATTTCAGATTTTCCTGTATTTTTAAAAATTATCTAAATCTCTTGCATGTTGCACACGTGACATAAACTTGAGTCTATTCCATTGTTTTATGCTTTCTTATAGCTAAAGCGGTATTATATTACCTATATAATATCACACAGTACCATGGGAGTCTAATCCATTTTTAGTGATTAGTATGAAGGAAAACTATTAAGTCTAGTATGATAAATTAAAATAATATATAAATATCTAAAATACCTTAATTAGCTTTATGAGAATTCTAATTTGTCTATATCTATATACTAATAATATAAAATAAAAGGCTTGATCATGAAATTTTTTTTTTTGGCTTCTTCTAATTATGCCATATAAGTTTTAAAAATCCACATTTTTCTACGTCATTATAAAATATATTTCTAATTTAATTTTTAAAATTACAAATAATATTAAACCATAGTTTTAAAAACCAAACCGAACTGGCCGGTCCGACTGGTTCAACTGGGAACCAGGAGCCAGTCCAGTCTGGTTAAAACCCCCAAAACCGGTCAACAACTGATCAAAAGCCGGAGTTGAACTAGAAATTTTAAAAAAAAAAAAAAACGGTTCGATGCCCAATTTGGTTTTTAAAACCATGTATTAAACTATATAAGTTAATTCTAATTAGAACTCATCATATCGATAAAGCACCCCAATACTAACCAAATTGTGATCAGATTACATTTTATCTTTATGGGTGCCTTTTGTGTTAATAGGCCAAGGCCCGTTCTGCTATGTTCTGGGGGTCCAGAAGTTGGGATAGGCCTAATACCTTAGTAGGACCATGCTATAGACTAGTTTGTGCACAAGCCAAGCACTACAGGGGTGCAGACGATGAAACACATAAAGTAGAGAGTTGGATTGTGGTCAGGTGGGCTAGCTACAGCAAAAGGAAGTGAAGTGGCAAAATAGCTGACACGACAAAACAACCAATACAGCAAATATGATAAAGGATGCCACAGCAAACCAACTAACACAACAAATATAATAAAAGATGTCACGTCAGAACAACTAATACAGCAAATATAATAAAAGATGTTACGACAGAACAGCTAATACCAAAAATATAATAAAAGATGCCACAACAAAACAACTAATACAACAAATATAATAAAAGATGCTACAGTAGAACAACATATACAACAAATATAATAAAAGATGCCACGATAGAACAACTAATACAATAAATACGCTTCTGCCATCAAAGTCGTGTGTCGAATCTTTCCATAAAAAGTGAACCAAGAAGGAACCCGAACCCCAACTTGAACAATCTTATCATAGGCTTCTGCCATCAAAGTTGTACATTTTGGAAAATGGGCCTAAATGGCTACCTGTTACCACTTTTGGGATTCTAGAGAGTGGATTTGCTAAAAGGGAGGGAAAAGATGGTCTGTTGATCATGCCTCTTTTCTACTGTATTTTCTCTCTTCCTTTACCACTTTCTTTCTTTCTTTCTTTTTCCCAGTTCTTTCTCTCTCAGTCTTTTACTGTCTTGTCGTAGGTTCTTCCTTTTCATCTATGGCTACTATCCCTCTTTATAGTGAGCTGATTCCATGGGATTTCTCCCTTTTACCCCTAGGGCTTCACCAAATGTTTTTGGTTTGTTGTGGGCATCCTTTCAAGGCTGCCCACCAACCCATTTGTTGTCTGGCCACTACTCCTATTGGGTAAAATCCAATGTATTATCTTTCTTCCACTACCCATTCCATGTCAAAATCTCTCTTTGTTTGATCTTGCTATAATCCTTTCCCTCTTTGCCTGAATGGATAAGGACTTGGGTCTCTCACTATCTACCTCTATGGCATGCATCAAGTGATCCCAGCCATCTACTACCACCTTTTGGCAAAATGCCATCTCAGCAAAGCATTTTCCTAATAGAAGCTCTGGCTGGTAACTCAAAATAGATGCTTTTTCCCCCACCACCAAACCACACTCTCTGAACCCCTTGACAGTAGGTCCCACCTCTCTGGTATTGGCTGGGTACAGATTGGTGGTGCTCCAGCCATTATGTGCTTGCTTCACTATCCTCTGTCTTTCTTTTCTTTAGTTCCCATGCTATTTCTACCGTAGCAAACTAGCCTTGTTCTGTTTTGCTATGTGTCTCTTCTGCACGTGTTTATCCTCTATGAAAGAGAGCATGGGATTTTGGGTTGCCTTATTTCTTTTCATCCCTTCCTAGGCTCATGTATTTATTTGGCATAAGTTCTTGCCAAACCAATTTGTTAGGCTTCTATTCTTCTTCTTTCTTATTTCCTCAGCCTTCATAACCCACTGGCTTGCACATTATTCCCCTTTTTCACCTTTTGCTGTGTTCCTTGACCTGCTAGCCTATTGGCTTTATTTCTTCCTTTGGACTCTCATAGCTTATTTACTTTTACCTCTTATGTGCCTATGGGCCTACTGGTTATCATTTCCTGCCATATTGGCCCATTGGGATTTTACCTCTTTCCTTGGGCTCTCAAGGGCTATTTGCTTCAATCGTGTTTCTTCCATTCTTTCCTTCTTCATCACCCTTTACTATCGGGTTTCTTTCTACTGTTGGGCCTTTTATCAAAAACGGGTATCAACATTCATACCCCTGAGCATGTGAATTGTTCCTGCAATTCATATGCGAATACTTCTACAGTTTCTTTCGCAAACTTTTTGAAGAGTGGTCCCCACCTTGCTTACTTTCTTCGACAAACAGACTTGCCTTTTTTAATTTAACAGTTTATCAGTTATTTTGAAGTAGATTTTCTGCTTCATTTAATGCATTACCTCCTTTGATGACTATTCTGTCACTTCGCTTCTAGATGTTTGTACTTATCCTAATCTTTACTCTTTATCTCTCACAAGACATTTTCTCTTTTACAACTCCTTCTTCTTTCTCTCATTCTTCTTGTCGTTTCTTCTCTCATACCCCCACATACATCACCTAATCCCTTCTTCATGTCGTTAGTGGAAAGCGAAGGCTCTTCCCGCCCTAAGGGGAAGGAAGACATTATTGATGTGCCACCCGCCAAGGGTGAGAAGAGAAAAGGCACCCCATTTCGAATCTAATCGTTCTGAGGAGGAAAAAGCGACTCACGACCCCGATAGCGAGTGCCCTCCCCTCATAGACCAGTGGTATGACACCTACTCACATTTTTCGGTGGTGCCCAATGACTATTCGCCTCCCTTGCCAAGCCATGTTTGGCTATCTTTGGAGCAGCGTAACTTTGACATTTCTTGTGCTCCATTGGCAACCTCCATCCTCGATCTTCCCATTCATCGTGGAGGGACCTTACCTGACCTTATTCTCTTTGAATTTAGGTCGGGTACATCATTGGGTTGGAAGGAGTAGGTTAATAAGGAGCTTTCCAACGTGGGTTTCATGGAGGCGCTCCAACGAGCTGGCATTTTGAAGGTCATTGTCTCTTCACGGTGCTTGCACAATTACCACGATTTATTCAACCTCTGCCATTTGGTCCGTCGGTGGTGTTGCGCTACCCATACCTTCTTTATTTCTTGCGGCAAACTCACCGTGACCTTAGAGGATGTGGCAAATCAATTGTTGCTTCCCATCCTTGGTGACATGGACCCTTTGGACATCCAACTCTTCGCTAAAGAGGAACTCGTAGAGATGGAGTTGAGGAAAGGGGCTCAGTGTGGGAACGCGAAGGTTTCCAATTAGATTGGGGCTTTTTCGGTGGCTTCTACTGTTGTTTGTCTTGCCGCCTTCATTGTGTTTTAGCTATGTAAGTTTGTTTTTGGTTCCCATCCCCATTATGCTGTAAAACATGTGTACTTCCAGTAGGCCATAAATATTTCTACCAAGGTGAGTTTGCCATTGGGCCCTTTGTTCTTAGGCCATTTGTATGTTCAGTTGAATATCTTGTAGAGTGATAAGAGATAGATGGGTTCCTACCCTATAGTTACTTCTTCTATTCATAGTACTATTCTATAGTACCTCCTTTAGGAGCATTGTGCTAGGCACTTGGCTAAATGTAATCCTATCCGTCACACCAAGGAGAAGTTCCAATCTTGCCCCAAGGTGATCACAAATTTTTGCGGGAGTTTTGTTAATGAGTTCCATTTGGCATACCGTTGGTTCGATTTGAAGCTCTCTAGTCATCCTGCCATGGAGTTTTTTGATAAATGAGTGGGCTTCTCTTGGAGAGCTTGTAGGAGTTTTGGTTCTTGCTTTACTTATGTCGATTCAGCGATGGGGCCTTTCATGGGCACTACTAGCACGACTACTCCCTTTATTGCTTATGGTGAGAGGGGGATCACTTATCTGGCTACTACCAATGCCGGATGGCTGCCTTACTTAGCTAACGAGGAGTTTAGGTATGTACATTATTCTGCCTATAGAGTGAGGAGGTAGTTTGGGCTTAACCAGGATGTGTTTAATGACTTTACCCTAGTTTTGGACTCCACTACTTCAGTTCACCCCTGCGTCCTTGTGCTTTTAAGCACTAGAGCAAGCTTTTTATTGCAGTCACTATTCCGAGTTCCCAGAGAGTGGGTCTTTGTATTGCTCCTATGCATGCTTATTAGTAGGTTGTTATGACTTCCTTTAGTAAGGATCTCTTAGGTAGCCGTGGGTTCTCCCTCATCCCTCCTCGAGGTTTGCATGCCATAATCTCTCCAAATCCTTGGTTGCTTCTTCCTACCAAGTCTGTGGTCGTGTATGCTAGGATGTAGAATAGGTCGGCCATATTCAAGTGGTAGGAAGGGGAAGAGGAGTGGTTCCTGTATACAGGTGAGTTCCCCCTTGGTTGGGAGAAGAAGGTGAAGGTGGTGAACTTGCCTTTACCAACAAAGAAGGGTTCAGCCTCCAAATCTGCCAAGTCCAAGTCTAGAAAGGTAAATGTGCTGCTACAGATGCTCTTGAGGCTTGTTCAAAGATAGCCCCTTACAGGAAGACCTTCCTCTTATTGGCAGCATAGTCCTTAAGAGTACTCTTCCCCAGTTTCATCTGCTGCTTCTGAGAGGAGAGTATGCTATCTCTAAATTTTTCCTTGTCTTTATTTTAGTTATGTGATGTCTCTTTCTGCGGCAAACTATATGCATGTATCCTTCTCTTTTTTGGCAGTCCAAGCATAAAGGGAACACTTCGACCACTTGGCCCATTATACTTGACAAGGCTGAGGTGCATTTTTTCTTTTCTTTTTTCCATTTTCTTTCTTCTTGCATCATTCCTTCCCTTTTTTTTTTCGCTTATTCATTCTTTGTTTCATCCTGTTATCGTTAAATCTACGTTAAGCCTATTTTCGTCTATATTCCCATGAGTGGGAAGGCTCCTATTGGACCCACTATTGGCATGGTGGTAGTTTCTACTGAGGGCAATGTTCCTAAGAAAGAGGAGGTTTCCGTAGATTGAAGGAGTTCCGATTGGACCCACTATTAAAAGGAGGCTTTTCTACCATGATGGCCTAGATCGAAGGAGTTCCTATTGCTACCCCTCCGCTAGTCGTTTTTGCAAGTGATCCATTTACTACGCATTCTCAAGTAGTTGGGGGTGGATCCTCATTGGTGGTCACTCCATCTCTTATCCCTACTTCTACCACTCAAATGTTGGAGATGGAGTTGTCCCTAAATAAGGGATCTGATAAGACCCTTAGGGATTCTAATGACAAGCCAGCTGAAGGGACTAGGTGTGGGTCCAACGCGTGGTTTTAAGGAGTACACCTCGGCCGAATGGACCAAGGCGAAGACACAAAGGAGTCACCACTTAGTTTTATGGTCTAGGAACCATAAATATAGAACCTTGAAAGACCGATCTTACAACCAGAGTATGAGTTCGAAGTTTAGGTATGAGGATGGGAAGGTATTAGGCACCCAACCCCACCCGACTCGTGGGTCGACTTCTAGTCATTGTGTTTTACATCTTAATCTCATTAAAGAAATGTTCAACATAGTATCCTACACACACACACACACACACACACACACACACACACACACATACATTAACATGCATCTAACAATCAACACAGCATCAAACATCCCATAACCCTAACATACATCTATCATGCATCTTATATCATCATAAATCCTAACATACATCTATCATGGCATTTCATCAAACCTAGCATGAATCTATCATGGCATCTCATCACATTACTTCCATGGCAAGAACATGTATATATCAAGGCAGAGACAAACAACAAACAAATCATATTATCATTCAAAGCATGGCATATAGACTTGCATATACATGTTCATCAAAGGAAGATAAAGCTCTTATAATAAACAAATGCATGTTCATGTGAATGCATGACTTACCTTACTACATCTCAACATCTATGCATCAATGAATGGACATGTGAATACATGTTCATGGTATCAAAGCAAAAAAAAAAAAAAAAAAAAAAAAAAAAAAAAAACCTAATCTAGCATGTTAAAGGCAAACAAGTGGTTACATAGAGGAATAGATCCTAAAAAACATACAAGAATGTCAAAATAAAGGCATATTATGTAAAAGAAAAGAAGAAACAAAAGCAAAAAACTCATATTTGAGTTTCTAGGCATGAGTATGCATGCGCATACATAGGCCTACGTATGCAGGCTAGTTGTATGCGTACACATACTTTGAGCCTGTGTGTGTGTGTGGAAGCATGCACACGCACACACCCCTTAAAGAACCCTAATCCTAGAAAACAAGAACACAAACAAAGAAAAACCTTAAAACAACAAATCTAGCAACCTAACATGCTTCTAAACACAAAAACTACTAAACCCTAGGCTAAACAAACATATCTAAACACAAACAAAGCAAAGAAACAAGATTGAAAACAAGATTAAAGCAGAAGTGAAAGGAAAAAAAGGTTGGAACATATACCTCAAAACAAAAAGCTCTTTAGTTTGATTTTGACCATTCCTCTCAATCAAATCTATCCACACAAAAAAAAAAAAAAAATAGTAAACTTCAAAACTCGAGGATCAAGACCAAAAAAGGTCCCAGTTAATGTGGGATTCATTCCAAACCTCAGTCTTTAATGCAAAAAACTTGTCTTTTATAGGTTTTTGAAACCCTAGCTGCGTGCGCAAGTCCATGCCTCCTTACGCATGAATCAAACCTGCGTATGTAAGCCGAGGGTTTCCTTGGCCTTTTTTTTTCCAAATTTAATTTATTTGCTCATAAAAATTTGTATTTTCATTTTGACATCCCTCAAGTCAATTTGTAATCTGATCGGGCCTTAAACCAACCTTGGGCTTTAGAATTTCAACATCATTAGGGAATAGGGACCCGAGTTGTAAGGGGTACAAAATGTGGTGTCTACACTAGGGCCTCTACTTCTAAGGGCTCCTTTGATAATGAGCTTGACAACGAGGCCATAGGTATGAACTTTTTGTCTTTACCACTTCTTTTCTTCTTCTCTTTTTTTATTTATTTTTTATTTCTTTATGTTGTTGTATTTACCTTGTATGCTATCATGTCAAGTAATTGCTAATACCCCTAAGGAGTCAAAGGTTGCAAGCAAAGATTGTAAGCAAACATGAAGACACCAAAGACAAGGATAGATACGACAACTTCTAAAGAAGCAATAAACACACAAAACCACAAAGAACGAAGGATAACAAAGATGACAATAGGACACAAAACGAACTCTAAGAAAAGAAGACATGAAACAAGACCATCCTAATAGGCATGGTAAAAATGGGAACCAAACACTTGATTCACTATGGATAACTTTCAAAAGCTCAAATATTAGGACACATCCTTCTTGTGGGATCCACCTTGTTCCTAGCTTGACCGATTCACTTTCTTTTCTTTTCTTTTCTTCTTTTTTCTTTTCTTTTTTCTTTTTCTTTTTCTTTTACCGTAACTTTTTCCTAGGCCGCCCATACAGGTTTTCAACCTAGCAGGCATTTTTTACTCTTTTATTTTTAGGCCCTAACTTTTGCCTAGACCGCCCTTGCGGGTTTTCAGCCTAGCGGGCTGTTTCACTTTTACAAGAAACAAACAAATGAGATGCGATGAACAAGTGCTGCAACTTATCCTCAAAAAATCTTGATGATTCAAGTTCTCAATACATGTGTTACACAATGTACATGATGTGATGTGGCTGCAGCTCATAAGATTGCCTACGTACCAAAAAAGGACCAAGCCTAACGTAGTTCACAAGAACAACTTCAATTGATCAGAGAGGACTTTTACTTGGCTTGTAACGAAGGGTTAGGTTCATGGCTCACAAAGAATGGATAACAAAGGATCAAACTTACTTTCTTTAGGGTTACAATTTGGTCAAGGATTACTTTTTCATTACTTTTGAACTTTCTTCACTTTCATATATATTTTTTTTTTTTTTACATTTCACTTCACTCCTTTTTTTTTGGTCAACTTTTAATTCACTTAGCTTTTCTCTTCTTCTTTTTTTTTTTTTTTTTTTTTTTTTCTTCCATCACTTTATTCCACTTCTTGCCCCCTAGTGTAGGGGGTAATCCTTGACAATGGTTACTTCGAAATAAAACAACTTTGAAGGCTCAATAGGGGTGAGAAAGGGAAATGTGTTTAGGATAGCTATATAACAACCTCTCTTCATCCCAATTTCCATTGTTCAATTATAGGCAAACATGCAACATCACATATTGAGAATCAAATCAAATTGAAATTTTGAGAACTTATCATAGAACTCAAATCATTGCAAACCACATTATTGATGAATTAAAAGAGTACATGAATTGAAAGACTCACTTAATTTAAAGACATACATGAATTGAAATAACAAAGACATTTCTGAATTGAAATAACGACGACTAAACTTCTTGATTAATCAACCCCAAGTAGGGGGAGGCATAACATGGCAGTCTGGGAGAGAATTCTTTCCAATATGTGGCTTTGTAATCTTCTTTGATTCAATAAGGTCTTCAACGTCATGATGAAGACAAGCAAATCTATCCATATGGTGACCTTTGCTTTGAAGGTACTCACAATACTCATTGGCAAAGTAAGTTGTAGAAGAGATATTTGGAGTATGCCTACCAAGATCCAATGGCTTCATAATTCCTTTGCTTGATAAATCCTTGAATGCTTTCGACAAAGGCATGCCCAATGGGGTTAGCTCTCTTGGTCCATTGTGGGCATGATTAATAGTAACATCATTTGACTTGCCTTTGCATGGGCTTCCTATCCTAAATTCCTTTGGGTACCTTAGCTTCCTTTTTCCTTCATCATACTTTTCAAAGATAAGAGCTTGAACGATTTGCCCTAATTGTTCATGCTTGGTGTAGATACTGCATTTTGTATCCGTTAATAAATTTTGGTCCCCGGCCCCATTGATGAGCTTGACAAATGTCAACTAAGGGTAATTAAAGAATTCACAATAGTTTAGAAGTAATCACAACTCAAAAGTACTCAAATTGCTTTGAAATCAATACTGAAAATGATCTTTTCTCACTATTTGGACTATAACTTTTTATCCACATAGAAAGTTTGTGTAAGATTTGTTTCATTGGTAAATAAACATCTTAGGCTTCAATTTGAACACAATTTTTTCCTAATTTGGATTTATATTGAGTGAGTTACGGCCATTTGAAGTTGGGTCATCAGAGCTGTCAGATTAGGGTTTATGGGGAGAATGCGTACGCATGAATCATGCATGCGTACGCATGGTCGGGACTTGCATATGCAGGCCGATTTTCTAGGTTCCAGAACTTCATTTTTAAGGGCCCAAAATATCATTCTTTGATGTGGGCCAGCCCCTAGACTCTTGGGAACGTCCAAAGACCATTAAAAAACCTTTAAAAACCTTAATTTTAACTAATAAATACTCATCTTATGTCTCCAATCAAAACGCTAGCTAGAGATAGTTATTTTTTGGCCTTCATTCTCTAAAACCCTAGGGCAACACCTTTGCATTTTTTTTACAAATAAAAAAGCTCTCTTTAGTTAGTTCTAGTGCAAAATCTATTTTTCTAAATTGATTTCTCAAAACCTTTTTCAAAACTTTTTGTTCTTGAGTTGTGATTACTAACTATTGTTGTGTTCTTTGATTATCTTTGTCTTCTCCATTTGATCTTTGTGTTGTAGTTACTGAAGGGTCGGTTAAACAATCTCAAATCTGTGATTCTAAAGTAAGGTAAGTCTCTTTTCCATGATTTCCCACTTTGCTACATAGGATTCACATGATTCTTTGTTTAATACTATATTAAGTGTTCTTACTTGTTATAGTTGATTTTATGATCTTGTTTTCTTTCTATTAATCTGATCGTGGCTTATTTGTACACATTTACATGACAGAGCTATTAGTGTATGCATGGATGCCTTGTAGAGTCGGAAACCCTTAGAGATTGGGTATGATTTAATGTGTAAGCAACAGGATTGCTTCTCCCTAGGGGTTAATCATAGATGTTATGTAAACAGGATGGATAGAACCTAGAGTAGAGCACAACTTCTTCGATGCAAGAAAAAAGGGCTAACCTGATAGAACCTAGAGTAGAGCACAGCTTCTTCAACGCAAGCAAAATGGGCAAACCTACAAACGGAGACTGGACACTTTCCCCTTGACTCATTTTGAAAACAATCCTATGAAGGATATCCTACCCTAGGTTGGGATGTTCACTTGGCTTTGGCTCTTCCTAGTCCTCACGGGTTTTGACTTAGTCTAGGCCAACTATATGAGACACGACTTAACTAGTATGTTGGTCCTATTCTTAGGGGGGACCTTGATCATCTAATCCTTCCCTTCATAGAAGTTGTGGGATAAAGCGGATCAAGGGGGCCTTTTCAACATAATCTTGTCCACCCATGGACCCAGGAAAGCCTACAATTCGGCAACCAATAACTATCTAGGGTATACACATCCAGCATTCACCTTCAACGCTGAGTCTGGGTTCGACCCAACATGAGGGATGATGTCATGCATTTTGAAATGAAAGGGGAAAGAGTTTCCAAGCACAATAGATATATGCACAGATAAAGGTGCAACAGAAATTAAATTTTACTACTCTAGGTTCGCACATGTGAAGGAAAGCTGTAAAGCATGCTTTAGGAAAGTAGTAAAGCTTTACACATACAAAAATACCTCAAAGCCGGTTTTTGGAAAACCATTTGAAAAACATTTTTGGAAAATACTTTTGAGTTTTAAAAATAATTTACTAGGATATAGTAAAAGCATTTTTCAAAAGGAAAGCCTCAATGGCTAATGCCAATTTCAATGTTTTTGAAAGCCAATATCCAAAGATTAGGATCTTATCAAAAGATCTAAAGGCTAAATTCTCTAAGTGTCCCCAGTGGAGTTGCTAGCCTGTCGACACCTCGCAGCTACTCAAGCACCCAACGTGGCGATGCTTGTGCGCTTTCTCTTTTTTGTATATGAGGAATGTCGTACCTCGGGTGTGTGATTGGAATATGAGTTGATTTTAAGGAAATTACCAAAGGTAAGTGAAGTCACCACCAATCATTGGGTTTTTCTAGATGTGATTGGTCACCTGAATC
Organism: Lithocarpus polystachyus; assembly: GCA_033629205.1. NCBI lineage: Eukaryota > Viridiplantae > Streptophyta > Magnoliopsida > Fagales > Fagaceae > Lithocarpus > Lithocarpus polystachyus. The sequence continues at coordinate 35,197,047 of CM066172.1, read as the reverse complement.
TATTTGATTTTATTACAGATCTAAGGCTAAGAAAAATGTTATTTTTCCTAATCTAGTGTGGATGGGTAAAAATTCTTGATTCTTGAGTTCAGAAGTCTGGTTACGAGTGAGGAAGGTGTTAAGCATCCCATAACGCTTGTCCGTAGACAGTCATTTATTTTGGTAAAATCATAATTTTAGGACTTTGATAGTTAAAAATGAATTATTGGCATTAGCTTTCGAGGCTTTAAGAGAATTGGGCTTTGAGGTTTGGATTTGGAAAGGGTGTGGTCTCGATCGACGCTTCCCAAGTGTGCTTGGAATCATTGCCAAATTTCCATGGCGAAAATCTGGGGCATTTCGCCTTATTTTCGTGGTAGAAATCCGGCAATGCTTCGCCTCAGATGTGTCATAGCACATAAAATGCTATTCTCACCAAGCTTTCGACATGAGAATATGGCGATAGGGATGCCCTATTTTGGCAAAAATCCAACAGAGTTTTGCGTTTAGTGCGCTATGGCGTATCGACAAGGTTTCATGCCTGTGTATATGGCGTGTACCAACGAGCTCGTACATGAGGAAACTGATGTCACTTGGTGACATGTATCAGGACGGTCACACTGTGGTGACTATGCACACTGTATGACATGAATATGCACCTGCAGTAAATGCCTTGAGCACATACTCATGCCATAAGGTCAAGAGCACTCATGGCTAAAGAGAGTCGCTCACGTAGCCACAAGAGTCCATCATACAAAGTGCATGATCACCCACACACACACACACAATGCTATCATACAAAGTAGGAAAGTAAAACTGACACTGCCAACGTTCCAAAGGTATGGCCCAACAAGGTACAAGAAATGTAAAACAGACATTTTCATACCCAGAGAACGCATCCCAAGCAAGGAACAGGAAAAATAAAGGGTAAAAGAGGAGGGGGAACCCTAATACATGCTCTAAAGAAGAGACTTAGAAAGAAAGAGAAAGAGAAAACCACTCAGGAGGGGCTGGCCCCCTAATCTACAGAACATTGCCCTTTGTGGGCTAGTATCTTCTTGCCTACATCCTTACCCTTTTGCTTGTACCTAGGAGGTCGCACCCCTTCTCTAAGTGTCCATGCTTTATGCGTGTACATGCAATGACAAAAGAAATAAGCCAACAAACAAGCAAAGAAACAAATAGAAGGAAAGCATGCTAAAAGACAAGCTAGTAAAAGATGCCAAACAGGGCACACATGTTATCAAACAAAAGAGGGTGTCTTAGAAGGACTAATGTAGGTTTGGATCGGGTGTTTATGTTTCCATGAGATTGGAGTATGGACGACACACAGACTCATGCATGAACATATAGGCAAGTGTGCAAAGAGGCAAAGAATCAAAGAAAGCCAAACGGGTGACACAAAACCAGCAAGGCAAGCATAACCACATTGCACGGAGTGGAGAAAGGTGTGTATCAAGCACACCGACACCACAGAGGTGTATCTCACAAGTGGTCACACCCAAACAATCCACAAAAGGGACAGGTACAACCACACAAGCAAGTGGCCCCAAAGACCGACAAGCACAAACACATGGAAGGCACAAACACACGGAAAGCACAAAGCATGGCAAAACCTAGATCTAAACAGACAAACATGGACATAAAACATAAAAGCAAGCAAGCATACATAGACATGCATAAAGGAAATGATCCAAACTCTTTGATATAGGCCTAGGTGTATGGATGTAGGCCTAGACCACAAGATCTAGATCTACACCCTACCAAAAATGCCAAAACACAAGAAAAGGGAGATAACAAGAGATAGAAAGGCTTTAGAAGCACATGGCAAAGCAACCAACATGTAGATCTAGACACATGAACATGGCAAGGAGCACACAAAGATATAGATCTGACCATAAGCATGGCAAAGAACACACAAACAAGTAGATCTAAGCATAAACATGATACAGAGCACATAAACACTTGGATCTATGCAAGAACATGACAAAAAGCACATAAACACATGAATCTAAGCACAAACACAATATTTAGTCATATCCTAGCCCAAGAAGGCTAGGCCAACATCATTAAAGCATTAAAACATGGTAAAAAGCAAGTAGACATGCTTGGAAAGTTATAGAACATGCTAAGAAGACAGATAAAGCAAGAAAAAACTAGGAAAAGCAATAAAGCATATTATAAAGAGGGTGTAGATTGTAGCTAAAAAGCTACATCTACAACCTTTAAACCTCAAATCTAAAGTCCTAAGACCAAAAAGAGAGGAAATAAAAGTGTTATAACACTACCTCTTGATTGTTGAGAAAAAAGAGGAATCAAAGGTTTTTTGATATGTTTTTGGGAGAGAAATGAAGAGAAAAGAGAGAGAATCTACCCAGAACCCAGCTCCAAAATGCCCAATTTTTTTGTTTTTTTGTTTTTTCAATCTCAGGGGGCTTTGCGGTATTTATAGGCAAAAAGTGACTTTTCAGCTCCGGCGGCCACTTTGTGGCTGCCAACTTGTAACGGCTTGATGGAGGCCTTCCCAGGCTTGGATTGGGTTGATATTGGTTATCCTGAAAAGGTCTAGATGTGTAGTTTCTGGAAAGCTAAAGAAATTCAAAATCCAATGGTTGGATCAAAAGTTATGGCCTTAGGAAGCGAGCTAATGCGCCTTGCACAGCTTTCAAGATACCTCGACCGTTTTTTACTCCGATTTCGATCCATGAATTGTCATTGGAGAGGAAATTCAATAATCTTTTCTATGACACTAGTTTCAACCCATTTCAATGGTTAGATCAAAATTAGGGTTTTTGGGTGCCCTCAAGAGTCAACCTCGGGTCAAACTTGGTCAAAGTTGGCAAAAATCATCGAGTAGCTTCGGTTTGGTGTAGAAACATGAAAAATGTAGTTTTGTGATTATTTTGACTAGTTTTGACTTTCAGTCAACTTAGGGTTGACTATGGGCATTTTGGTCAATTTGACTGGAAATGGCACTTTGAGTGCTCCGATGCCTGAACGGGTTGCGCCACGTCAATTTAGATATTTCCATGGCCCCTTGGAGAAAGTTAATATTTTTTGAAATTTCAAGGTACGACATACAAATCGAGAACAGACAAAATATGGTATCTACACTTAGTATTAGTATTAAGAGCATGCCTTTCCAGCTCCTACATGTGTTATTTAAGTTTTCTTCAATGAACAAACGAGAATTACGTTGAACAAGAATAGTAATTTAATTCAAACTATAGAATTAGGAATGTGGGTTGGAGTCCCTTCAGCTATTGTCTAACATTTCATGTCACAGTCTCAAAGAAAATGTATTATTTACAAGTGGTCAGTTTGAACTTTTGGTGCACCTAATTGTAGAAAGTCAACCTCATAGAATTGTCACTACGATTTCAAACTTGGACCAATAGACTTGCAAGCTGCACCAAACGAAAAAAAAGAAAAAAAAGAAAAAGAAAAAAAAAGGATATGTTTAAGGACAAATAGTCCAACATTTCATATTTTCCTGTATTTTTAAAAATTATCTCAATCTCTTGCATGTTGCACACGTGACATAAACTTGAGTCTATTCCATTTTTTTTCTTTTCTTATAGCTAAAGCATTATTATCTAAATAATATCATTCAGTACCATGGGTTTCTAATCCATTGTTATTGATTACTATGAAGAAAAACTATTAAGTCTAGTATGATAAATTAAAATAATATATAAATATCTAAAATACCTTAATTTAGCTTTTATGAGGATTATAATTTGTCTATATCTATATATTAATAATATAAAATAAAAGGCATGACCATGAATTTTTTTGTTGGCTTCTTCTAATTATGCCATATAAGTCTTCAAAAATCCACATTTTTCTACGTCATTATAAAATATATTTCTAATTTAATTTTAAAAATTACAAATAGTATTAAACTATATTAGTTTGTTCTAATTAGAACTCATCATCTCCATAAAGCACCCCAATACTAACTAAATTGTCATTATATTATATTTTATCTTCTTGTGAAAAAAATTAATTTAAACTAATAAGTATTTTTTTGTTATACTTAATTTAAATATGTATTTCTAAATATATTTTGTCAAACTTCCCCCATGTGTTGCACAGTTTAAAGATTAGTAGTATATTAAAGTCAAAACTCAATAAATAAATATGAATTAGATTTTAATTGCTCTCTAATTTTGTGCCTAGAGTTATTCTAATTAAATTTCTCATATGTTTTTAATTTTATACCAAGTGTCCCTTCAATTTAAAACTGCTTCTAACTCATTTAAAACCTCGTCAAGCGCATCTAAAACTAGTTCTAGCACATTCTATTCAAGACCATCAATAAGGCATTCAAGCACACTATTTAAGTTAGAAGGGAGTTGTGCTGACAAATTTTAGAGTATTCTCTAAGTAATTGTGGAATTAGTCGGTGTGAGTATGATTCAAGCCATATACCATTCAAAAGCCCAACGTCTATAATTTCTAACATGTAAAATGATGTAACAACCTTACCTTAACTGTGTAGAAATTGTCCTCTTTAGGACTCATACCTCTCACAATTTAGTTCTCCACTAAAGCACACAACAGTGGAGAAAAGACATATTAAAGGGAGGTCACTCCTTATAAGCATATCCCCATGTGCTTCCTTAGGCGATGTGGGATTCCATGGATCGCAAGACCTCACTTTTAGGTCTCTACAATCTAGCCCCTTACAGACACGTGTTCTCGCATGTGGGGCCCATACTTCCTACTAAAAGGGGGCTCATACAATCCATTGAATCTCACATCACCTAGGAAAGCACATGGGGTTATGCTTATAAAGAGTGACCTCCATTTAATATGTAGAGACCTTTTTTCCACTACTGTGTGCTTTGGGGGGAGAACAAAACCGTGAAGGGTATGGATTCTAAAGCGAACAATATCTACACAATTGAGACAGTGCCGTTAAAAACGACGTGTAATTTGGAGTTTTCTAATAGAAGTTATGACCATCTTATTAGAGAGTATTCGGACAAATAGAATGCTCTCCTAAAATAGCAAATTTTGAATTATCTTACTTTTAGCCATTGTTTCTTTAATTTTGAAGATGTCTTTTCTAGTTCTTAAGTCTTGTGAGTCAGTCTTAGATACTTCACCATTTTTGTTTTTTGGAGAGAGTATTTTATTTTTATTAAATAACTTGTCTTCAAACGAAAATTTTATTGTGAGTGTGTACTTATAGTTCCCCTTTGCTTGGAGCTCATTTTCACTGTTTTTTTTTTTTAAATCCTCTTTTTTACCTTGCCTTCACTACTTCATCCCCAATCCTCGCTACTATTTTATCCATGATTTCCTTTTCTTTCTTAGCTTTATGATCTTCCATTTGGATTTCTCTAAATCTTGGCTAGTTATTCCCAATTAAGCTTCGCTCATCAGTCATCATCATGTGCTCCAAAGCCATTTTATTATTTTAACATGTTTTTTGGTTAATTGAGCTGAAGCCCAAATCAGTGAAAAGGCTACATAGAATTATTTATGGTTGCGGCTTATTTTGATGGCTTGGCATTTTTTTTTTTTTTTTTTTTTTGTATAGTAACGTTATATACATAACAATTTTCATAATAATTTTCAAATTTTCACAATATTTGAACTGTTAGTCTTGAATTATATGCATCTGAAAACACCACGGTATTTTTTTATCATCTACAAACTACAATCAACGATTCAAAATTTACCTCTAGTATTGTTTTTGTTTTTTTTTTTTTGTTTTGTTTTGTTTTGTTTTGTTTTTTTTTTTTTTTTTTTTTTTTTTTTGAGAATGTTTTTTGTTCAATGTGGTGTCTTTTTACCATGTGGCGGTTTGAACTTTGTGGTGGTGGGTCTTTGTGGTGTTCGCATGTGGGCCTTTTGGGTAGCTATAGAATGGTGTGGAATGTGGATGGGGTAACTTGGGTTTATTGATCAGTAGTGATGTTGCATTAAGGCCCAAAAGCCCATTCTAGTGGATCGATGGTTCAAAGCTGATACATCGTATTGGGCCTGGTTGTTTGAACTTTGAAGTATTCATATTAGATCGATGGTTCAAAGCCGGTGTATTCTTTGTTAGATAATGAGTAATGAGTTTGTGTATGAGAATTTCATCACCAAAGTTATGATCAATGAATAAAAATCACGCAGTAAAAAAAAAAAAGACCCAGAAATGGAGATATCGACCAATTTGATCTAATAAACAAGAATAATAGGTAATCATATATTGAACCATGTGCTTACATAGCCATCAGAAACAATATAATCAAAGAATTGGTGAGAGAAATTTTCAATCTTTCTTAGTCTCCACGCCATGACTGTTTTTCCTATTACTATTCATCAAATATATACTGAAGAGGAGAAAAATCATCATTGTCCATCATATGACAAAAGAAGAGAATACAACATCGTCCACAAGACAACATCGTTCACATGATGAACGATTACAGCATACATTAAATGAGTTCCCCATAGATGACATGAGTAACAGTTAACGTGCAAGACAAGCAAAAGCGTAACCGACGGACCACTGGGCAAAAAACCATTGAATTCTATAACGCCTTCACATACATTATTAATGAGTGTTAATTTATCAAGATCATCCATCTCTCGACTGATGAATCAAATGCTATTCAATGCAAGGCGTAATGTACAGACATCAATGATGAACGAAGCCATAAAAGGCATTCAATGACCAAGACAGCTAAAAAGTAATGTATGTGCACCAATGGATGAATAGTTGTTGGCAAGCAATAAAAGCCAGCCATTAATACCAATGGCTCCATATTCCATAAATGCAGTTATTCATTCAAACAATAAATACAAAGGCTATAAAACCCACACAAACCAAAGGGAAGGGGTACACAATTCTCATCCCAAAAACTACTCTCAAGTTGAATTCTTTTGCGATATACTTCAATTGAATTCCATTCTAAATTAATCATCGAAGAGTTTTTGACAAACACCACACCGGTGTATTTCTTAATCTCTATTTCATATCTTATTGCAGGTTCGTCTCTGGACGAATCCAACACCATCGTCCTTCTACATAGATGAGAACTCAACTGACAATTTTCTGCATCTTCATATACCATTCATTCATCATGTTAATAGGAGACAAGGGTCTCAAAACAGTTAAGTCCATCCAACTCCAAAACCTTGGTGTCTTTTATTGAATTTTCCTGATAAGCCTAGGTTGTGGTGGTGATACTGATGATGATGGGTCTCCATATTGCCTATTGTTCATGTTATCTGTAGCTTTGTTGAGAACCCCATCATCATGTCTTTGCGCTTGCATGTTATTATTCCAATCGTCATTGGTCTTAGAAGGGAAGGAGGCCCTCACTTTTTGGTCCAAGAACTCTGCACACAAGCGTCGAAGGAGCTAAAGATCGAATTCATGATTGTCTTTCTCGAAAAGAAATTGGTATCCCAAGTGGGATTTGAGAGGAAATTAACTTAGAGAAAGTTGTAGAAAGAAAGGCTTTAGTTGAGTGAATTTTTGAGTTTGGGGAAGGTTTGGGGTAAGAAAGGTTTATAGATAGAAGGTAAAGACCAAAAGAGAAAAGAACAAGGCGAGGGACATCTGGAAGGTGCGTATACTGTTGCTTATACTTTTCCTAGTTGGACTTGGAATCTAGTAATTGTGTACGAAGCAAAAAAGCTTAGAAATTAGATTCATTCAGCAAAAGAAAAGGCTTGGGAAGAGACAATGTAAGAGAATCACTAACAACTTGACCAAGTCAACAGTCATGAAACATATTGTATATTTAGTATTGCTCTAAAAAACTTGGTCTTTTTTTATTTTCAAAAATAAATTTATAAGGTTTTTCAAGATTGAAAATTGCAAAAAATAAATAAATAAAAATTCTTTTTTAAGCTATTGATGGCCGCTTTTTTGAAAAAATAGAAAAGGGTAGGATCACATCTTTAACACCTTCAACACATTCAATTAAACCATCATCTCTTATCAGAGTATCAATTGTTACGTTTAGAGAATTTTCTCAATGTTCAACTTTAACATGTGGAATGGACAAGGTTTTAAAAACAATAAGCTTATGGAAATAAATTTTTACAATCTCTTACAATCAACTATATTTTGATAGATCAATAGTGAATGAGGGAAAAATGAGATTTGAATCACAGACATTAGGCACCGTAAAAAGTGTCACTATCATTGAAATATCAACCTCATCTTTTACACGATAGTTGAGGTAACATTTTATGATTGGTGCTAATAAAGGTCGTTTTAATAGTGAAACCATATGAAAGTGATGTTGATTAAATCACAATTTGCAACAATTTTGAAAAAGATTATGAAAAATTTTGATTTCCTAACTTTACTTTTTTTTTTTTTTTAAAGGGATTATAGAAAGAATCCATTTTGAGAGAGAGAGAGAGAGAGAGAGAGAGAGAGAGAGTGTGTGTGTGTGTGTGTGTGTGTGTGTGTGCGTGTGTGCGTGTGGCCTAGATTTATTGCTGGATCTTAACATTTGGGACATTGCGTGGAAGAAAGCCACATAACATAAGATTTTTATTCAAATTACATGCACATAAATTGAAGTTAAGAATGTTTTCTTCTTTGAAATGGGAAAAAGAGTAAGCTACTTTTGCATTAGAGCATTGACATCATGTGTGCCAAATGCCAAATTTTTGGCATTTAGCACACCAAAAATCATGCCTCATGCAATGTGTCAAATGCCAAAAAAAATTGACATTTGCTACAGTATAATTCTACAATTAGAACTGTACATTCAAAAATACTAAAAATGATCTTATTATTTTATTAAACTTCTCTCTCTCTCTCTCTCTCTCTCTCTCTCTCTCTCTCTCTCTCTCTCTCTCAGACTTCTCTCTCAATCTCAACCTCTCTCACTATCTTCCTCATATCGCCATTGATCTCAACCACACCTCTAATCTCAGCGCCGATCTCAACCACTTCCTTAGCCAAGTGCCAATCTCACCATCTTCCCTTAGCCATGTCGCTGAGAGCTTTGATCTCTCTTAATTGGAGGTTTTGGGTTGTGGTTGTGGTTTTTTTGGGTTGTTTGATTTCGATGAGTTGGTGGTGGCCTGATTTTGGTGGGTTTTAATGGTTGTGCGTTGATCAGCAACAGTCAGTAATTTTGTTGATTTTGGGTTTTGGTTATGGTGGTAGGTGGTGGCTAGTTGATTTTGGGTTTTATTATGGTGGTTGGTGGTAGTTGGTTAACTTTGGGTGGTGGTGGGTTTGTGGTAGTGGTGGGTCGTGATGGTGATGGGGGTTCCGATCTAGTGGGGTAGGCTGTGGGTAGTGATGGTGGTGGTGGTGGGCTGTGGGCGCTACTGTAGGTTTTGTATTTATTTGTTTTTTTATATATATATTTTATGAGGTTTTTTAGGTTATTTTAATGTGTTGTATAGAAAAGTAAAATATCTTATGTAGGTGAATTGTAAAATGGTGTGTTAAAATAGATAAAATAACTTTTTTAATATGTGAAAATAATTTTTTTTACTACAGTTAATGCTGATACTCTTAGAGACTTGAATCTAAGCAGTCATGTATCACATAATGCTTATTAAAAACCATTAGACCAACCACATGGTTAGGACTGTAAATAAACAAGCTGAAAGGGATAGTTCCAAATTCCCTTTGAATCCTTGATGGACTTACAAGGTGATACCTCCGCGAGAAAGAAGATTAGGAGTTACCCCATCTCACATCCATGCTAAAAAAGACTAGTCTGTTTGAATACCGCTTATTGTTAAAAATTAAAAACTTATTGCTAAAAATATTGTAGTAAAATAATTTTTAAATGTGTAAACTGTGCCATGAGACCTAGTTTTAAAGCCAAATTTACGTTTTTCCGTACTTGCAGGTTCTATGAATAGTGCACAGAACCCAAGAAAAAAAGGCCAAACGCAGACGCCACTATTTTTCAATGCAATCCAAACTCAGCTTAACTGAAGCTACAATAAATTCATGTATACCATACATGTACACATCGTGTACCTTTTATTTGAACCGACTGGATTTATTTATTTATTTATGAAACTGATGTGGTTTTTTGAACGTTGTTGTAAACTTGTAATTAGACAAACTAAGCACTAAATGACTAAAAGATTACAACTGCTTTCATCTAAAAAAACTACACAAATGCAAGAACTTCACTTCATGATCAAATGTCCCAAATTATTGAAGCTTCAATCACTTATTACAGAGCTCAGAGAGAGAAAGAGTAACAAAAAAAAAAAAAAAAAAAAAAAACCCACTTATTACAGAGGGTAATAATGAACCCACCTTTGAAACATGTTATAACATTCTCTACGGTAGTACTCTGGTGCAGTATGACCAGCACCCTATACAATACGACAGGGGAAAAAATGTTACTCTTCTTCGTAGATCAAAAGTATAGAAATGAATCAATAATAAGAGTGGTTTACTTGCCTTTACAGTTGCAAATGTTAAACGAAATCCATTCTCAGAATACTTTCTTGTGTACCTAAATTAAACAAGCGGCATAGCTAAGAAATGGATCTTTTTTTTTTCAAAATACTCAAAGCTTATGAAAGATTAGATTGCAATTAATTACTCACCCTGCAATTTGACCATCAACAAGCCAAGGTCGCCAATCATTGACAATAGTCAAATTAAGTGACTTTATCCATTGTTCTGTGCCCACAAATGGTACAACCATATCGCGATCACCACTGTTGAAATGAGAAAATCTTTAGAAATGGGCAGATAAAAATAATCTAATTGATGGAAAAAATTTATAATTAGACTCAAAATTAGTGAAATTTAAGATCAGAAAATTTAATGTGAGTCAATTTCTTTTATCAAGTATCCTCCACTAAGCAATTTTCATCCATATTTTGATGGTAAGTGTAACATTCAGTAAATTGATACAGTAGAGGGGGGAGTCAAAACTGACTTAATGTTTATACACCAAATTTTAAAGTAGACATGCCCTTGGTTTCATTTTATCAGCTTGATATCAACTTAGCTTAGACTATTTTTTTAGTTTGTTTTCCCATTTTGATAAAAATTATATCAATTTGCGGGGTTTGATTCACTAATTGCCTCCAACTAGACAATGTTGAGTGCAGAAAATCGCAAGTGATTACCTCTCCACCAGGACTTGTAAGCCTTTCTTACTGAGATATCGATGAACATCAACCACACTCAAAATATCCTTCGTGTATGATAAGCTCTTGTTGCACCTCTTCCAATCCCAGACAAAACCCTGGTGCCACAAGGATGGCTTCTCAATAAACTTAAACGGATTCAAATAACATAACCCTGAAGAATTTATGTACCTGTCGAACATGCAAAGCGTCTTGAACTCTGTCATCATTGGACCACATGTATGCTAACGCATAATTAAAATTCTGCAGTTAAAAGTGAACCGGTTAATCACAGAGCTATATATTTATATGTTTTAAGAAAAGGGTAATGTAGCTTTCAAAATGAATCACACAAGAACATATCTCACTGTATGTGATGTGGCAATTTATAAGAGGGAATGTTTACCCGACACCAATATTCATGAATTCTTGGTGGAGAAAGTATGAAATCTGCAGAATTTTCTTGTACAGATCTTCTATCCAGTTCTGTATTAAGGCTTGGCGAAGCAAAAGCGCACTTTGGTTCCAAAATATCATTACGAAATAGATCTTTTATGCACTGCAGTTCCGTTTAATCTGTCAGTGTTTGGAAGAAATTGAGTTAAACAATATTATCATTAAAAATCGACTCACTTTTTTGTAATATGCAAGAGCCAAGACACATGCTGTATTGGATGGATCTACATCCACATAGTTCTCTTGACAACTTGTTTTGAGTTCCTGCAAAGATGTAAACATAAAATCAGCACCAAGGTGTTACAACCATAAGGAAGACATCAGAACCAATCAATATGAAAAATAAGAAATCAGCAAATTCAATACAATGAAAGTAAAGCTTATGTGACATCTTTGCCAACATTTCCAAACTATATGTATATAATAAGAGTCCCAGGATGTTTAAAATGGCGAATTACCATTGTCTCAAATCTTTAAATTGTTAGTAAACATTCAATTTAATAATTTAATTATTATTCTATACTGCATACCAAGTAATCTCCACTCACCTCATAAAGTTCATCTGATATCAGTGCCATCCGATGAGCGAATATTATTTTGGAATTTTCATCAATAACCGAATCTGTACGTGGGCTCCCAATTAAATACCCCTAAATTCATTTGAAAGAAAAATGTCAGAATCACTATGCAACAGCAAAATGAAATGCCTAAATAATTTAAGGGAATTAATTTAGGTCATGTACTTTGAGGTTCATTCGTGGCTTGACTTTAGCTGCAATACCTGCAAGTACATGTCATTCCAAGATCAGTGAGTAACTCAAAGGGGGATCAACTCCAATATACAAATTCAAGTTCCATAATTCCACAAATAGTTATCAATAAATTATCTTACCATCTATGACCTTCTTTGTCACTAATGGAACAATAATGCCTGAATAAGAATCACCACCAATAAATAGTTGAACTGGGAGATATTGTGGGTGTTCATCTAGCCACTGCAACATAGCTCAAACACATGAATGAGTATTTAAACTTGTCCAAGACCTCTTATTAATATCTGTAATGGACCATTTTGGATTCCTACATTTCTGCTATAATAATTTTCTGCAAAAAGAGTGGAATTTTCCTTCTTGAAGGTATGAGCTTTTACGCACCTTCCTGAGGAATTGATAGGATTGTTCAGATGATTCTGAATCTGAGGATGGCCAGCCTTCTGGAGTTCTTGCATAGGAGAATCCAGTGCCAACAGGTGCATCTAGAAATATAATGCTGGCTGTCTGGATAATGATCACCACAGATTAATAACAATTGTAAAATAAGAAACAAGGACAGAAGTAGAGAAGGCTGCTTGATCAAAATAAGTACCTTTGTCCATGCATATGGGTAATATACCAATCTAGGTAAGCCCCCAGTGTAGTTGTTAATCTGAAATTCCAGTGGACCTGCACAAAATTATCAAATTAGATTACAGCTTTTTCGCTTATGGAGGAAGTCATTCAACTAATTAAAGGCAGGAAAGCCACTCAGCCCACTCTTCACTATATATCAGAGGCTATGAAACTATTCAAACAGTTGAGGTTGAATTTAACTTGTTCTAATATTTCCTTATTCAAACCAAACCCTTCTGTGCCAAAAATTTTACAAATAATTATAATGCTCTTTGATATTAATGAAATCCACCACAAAAAGTAAATTACATTGGTGGTCATCAAGTTACAATAAATTGAAGAAGTCTGAAGTCATTCATTCAAATCTGCACGGTCGCAAACTTTTACTTGAGCAAATCCAAGTTAGACCTTTTTACTTGTTTTATTTCCCTTTTGAAGCCTAACCAACTGGTACTAAGACACTAGCTATCTCTAAAAAAAAATGTACTAAATGGTAGTATATTCGGGCCACCTTTCCTTGTACTCTTCTTATTTCCTCTCCCTCCGTTCCAACCAAGGTTCTTGTGCATAAAACATTATATCTCATTCAAATATACACTAAGGGGAAAAGAATGTTAGTGCTTGTTACATACACTAACATGCAAATGAAATGAAATGATCATAAGAGAAGAGAAATGAATGGAATGAAATGTATTTAAATAAGGGAAGGGAATGCAATGGAATTAAATAACTTTATTTGAATGTTTTAAATAAAGGAATGGAAAAGAATGCAAATGAATGGAATGTAAGTAGTTTTGTTTGAGAATAACATAAGAGGAAATGAATGGAATCATTTTATGACAGTATTACTATTAGACCATTATTTTAAAATAAATAGTTGAATATATAGAAGTATTTTGGAAGTTTTAGTAAAAAATTCATTAAATCTAATTTCATTCCCTCCATTTTCTCTTAATTTGGGAGAAATGAAAGTTTGAGATTTTAAAGGAAAGAGAAGAATGAGTGTTCTATCCTACCCATTATATTCCCTCCAACATAAACTATCAAATAAGGAAATAGACTTTCTATTCACGCCATTAAAACTTCCAAACAAAGGAAGTGAAGAATATTCTAAAATTATTTTTTCATTCCATTCCATTCCCTACTCCCAAATGAGGGCTAAACAATCTTACTTTCCTGCTTCTCTTCCTATCACATTTTAGCCAGTAGACTCCATAATTAAGTTTGTAACCTAGCCTCTACTTCTCATCTCACATTTGGTACTCTCTCTCTCTCTCTCTCTCTCTCTCTCTCTCTCTCTCTCTCTCTCTCTCTCTCTCTCTCTCTCTCTCTCTCTCTCTCAGAACACCATCCTCACACTTTTTAACTGTTGGAACTCCATTCCTCCATCAATCATTCTTTGTTAACAAGAAGGTAATGAAAATGTCTTTTTCTCGTTCAGTCTGTGTTAACATCACTGTCAAGCCTCCATTCCTCCATCAATTTATGTTTGTTGGTGATGAAAAGTTTCAGTGATATTTGAGGGATGTGGTGTGGCTTATCGACTTTGAAATTGCAATGAATGTCTGTTAGGGTTTTAGTGTCCAGACCTAGGCCTCTTATGCCAATGTGTCTTTGAACAAAAATTTATTTTTCTAATTCAACCTTTTTCTCCGCTATTTTGAAAATAAATTTTGACAAAATTGGAATATTATGTGCAATGACCTAAATAGTAATTATTTAATGAAGAGAAAATTAATAGTTGAAATACTAATTCAAACTCTAATTTTTTTATAGACCTAACAAAATTGAATCCAACTCAACAAACAAACCAATAGAATGTGTTGCTTTTTAAATTTGCATTGGGTTGAGTTGGATTGAAAATTTCTTAACCCGATCCATGCGCACCCCTAATCAGGGATTCATACCAATGTGATTTATCACAAACGAATCAACAAATACCATTAAGACACAAAACTCTTAACAGCATTTTTATTACATCTTCAATGTAGTGTAAAAGCCAATGCCACACATAAAGGTAGGATTGGTCAACCCAAACCCTAACTTGACAAACTTGTCCAACTTGAAAGTACCCAAGCCGAAGGCCTCTAGATCCATGCAACAAGTCAATAGAAGACAAGTCCGTGCTACCAAAACATGATCATCTAAAGTCATGTGATGAGTTTCCCATCTAAGACCCAAAACCCAACCCATCCAAAGCCATAGTTCTTCACCATTCCTTCACCCAGAGTTGTCGTTCTTTGCTTTTTGACACTCCCCTCTCTAGCTCAAACTTTGCCTAAGATTCTACTCAGATCACGTCGATCGGTGCCACAAAATCTTGATGGTCATAAAATAAATTGCAATTCCAATCAATTCAATGGTCAAAGATCTCATTCTGTGACAATCAACCACCTAGACTATCACGTTCAATAGTGGGTTGGGCATCCTTAGACCACCATGATCGGGTCAATTGTCAAGCTGACACCAAACCTGAGTCTGGCCAACCAATTAACACCTTTATTTATAGGAATAAACCAAACGAGGGTTACCCCAACACACAAGATTTTATTAATTTCTTGAGTGAAAGAAAATGTTTAGAATAGCACCAACTTTTCTATTAAAAAAATTGACTAGCTATCTCTTGGTTTCAATTTATAGAGTATCAAATACACACATGTTAGAGCATCCACACTAGATGTGGCAAATGTGTCAAATGCCAAATATTTGGCACATTTGCCACATCAAACACCCAAAATCACAAGTTAGTAGATATTGCAAATGTTGTAAAATTTTGGAATTGTGTCCATACCATTGCAAATTTGCAATGGTACGGACACAAATGCTAAAACAAAATATTATTTTTTTATTTGGTTTTCTCTCTCCTCTCACCTTTTTAATTAGTTTTTTATGCTAAAACAAATGATAATATATTATTTTAATGTGTAGTAAATATTATTTTAATGTATAAAATTGAATTATAAAACATCTGATAAATGAGATGTTGTAAAATAATGTGGTAAAATAATAAAGTAGGTTTTTAATATGACAAAATGACATTTTTTTTATAACATTTACTACGAATGCTCTTATCAAACTTAAAATTGGTCATAAATGCCATCACGCAATATCCTCGTGAGAATGTGCATAAGCGTGATTCTCAGGATATATTTCCCAATTTAGTGGGAATTGACAATACACCAAAGGCAACTAGATCAGTAATGGGGCCCACCGATATGGGGATGAACAATACACCAGAGGCAACTATATCACTACTAGGGCCCACGGATATGGGGGGAGTTATAGTGAGGTGACAGACATGCACAGTAGACTTTACAGTGTACCTATTTCTTACATGCAATCACATATTGACCCTGTAGGCTTGGGTGGGGCAATGCATGACAAAGTAATAATGCAACCACGAACACAAGAGGTTACCCATGCAAAAGCCACTATAGAGGGAACATGGAAAAAGCTTCTTAGGCCCACGAAAACTCCCATGCAAACCATGCAAACAACTGCTGTGAACCAAGATGGTATTGGAGTAAAAAGAGGCAGACTTAAAACCGAGACTAGCACAGAGTGTACAAGCCTTAAGGAACCCAGAAAACGTCCTCGATCTGAGGGACATGATTCGGACAAAACAGCATCAACTGCAGAGGCTGGTGGCCAGCCCCGCCGAGCACAATAATCGTGTTAAGCTGGAACTGACGGGGGCTTGAGAACCAATGTGCAATGAATGCCCTTACCTTCTTGGAAAAGGAGAATGTGCCCAATGTTTTGTTTCTCATTAAGACAAAGCAAATTGTTGAGGAGATGAAACGCATTCAGAATGACCTTCACTACCACTCAATGCTGGCAGTGTCGAGTAAAGGTCGGAGTGGAGGATTGGCAATGCTCTGGAAGGGTGAAACGAACTTACATATTCAGACCTACTCCCTAAACCATATTGATGTTCTTATTTTTGATAACCGTAACTCACCTTGGAGGTTGACTGGCTTTTATGGTCGACCTAAAGAGCATAGGCAAAATGAGACATGGCAACTTCTACGCCACCTTTCTTCTAGATTCTCGGTCCCGTTGTTGTGTGTGGGTGACTATAATGAAATCTTGGTAATGGAAGAATAACAGGGGCGTATCCCAAAACCCCTCCATCTTATGCTGGATTTTCAGGAAGCTTTATCTGACTGCTCATTGATTGATTTAGGCTTTTAGGGTAACATTTACACATGGAGTAATGGACGGGAAAGTGACAACTTTGTTCAAGCATGCTTGGATCGGGCTTGTGCCACGCTAGAATGGAGGGAACAATTCCCACATGCTAGGGTCAATCATCTCCCCTCCTCTTATTCCAATCATGTCCCAATTATGGTTACCACTCACAACCTGAGTACGTATACAAGAAGGAAGAAAGTTCCACACAGGTTTGAGGAGAAATGGGTGACCCACCCAGCATGTGAAGCCACCATCCGTGAGGCATGGGTGGGGTCGGTGTGTGAGGGGAGCCCAATGTTTCAACTCTTTGAAAAGTTAAGCAGTGTAGACAAGCTCTAGTAAGGTGGAGCCATATGGCTTTTGGGAATGCTAAGTCGAGATTCCAGGAGAAGTACAGGTTACTGGAAGAACAAGCCAACCAGAATAAGGCAGAGAACAATGAGGCCATTCGGGGTGTACGGGCTGACATAAACTCCTTACTGTACCATGAGGAGGTGGCGTGGCGACAACGTTCACAGTCCATTTGGCTTCCTGCTGGTGATAAGAACACCAAATTCCTTCACCAACGGGCAAGCCAACGACAACGTAAAAATCGCATAGTAGGGATATATAATGCTAATGAAGAGTGGTGTAACATAGATGACGGTATTGCAAATGCAGCAGAGCAGTACTTTCAAGCCTTGTTTACCTCAGCATAGCCACGTAATATGGAGAATGTTCTGGACCCAGTGGAAAGACTAGTAACCCCTGACATGAACCAACAACTTCTACAACCTTACACACCAGAGGAAATAAAGCGAGCTTTGTTCCAAATGCACCCATCCAAGTCACCGGGCCCTGATGGTATGTTCCCATTCTTTTTTCAAAAGTACTGGCATATTGTGGGGAATGATGTGATTAGAGCTGTTCTTTCTGTTTTGAACTCAGGCCACCTCTTGCACAAGATGAACTATACCCACATTATTCTTATCCCTAAGAAGAATGAGCCTGAGTACATCTCAGATTATCGCCCTATCAGTTTAGGCAATGTGGTATCACGCTTATTCTCTAAAGTTTTGGCTAACCACATTAAATTAATATTGCCTAATATTAATCGCTTGATCACTGATAATACCATTATAGCGTTTGAGCTGTTACATAGGATGAGAAATAAGAGGAAGGGAAGGAGAGGTCAGATGGCAGTGAATTTGGATATTAGCAAGGCCTACGACTGAGTTGAGTGGTTGTTTTTACGGAATATGATGAGCAAACTCGAGTTCGATGAGACCTGGATACAGCTGGCTATGGAAACGGTTTGCATTGCTTCTTACTCAATCCTCATCAATGGAGAGCCTCATGGATTGGTCAAGCCCTCCCGTGGAATCAAGCAAGGAGATCCCCTCTTGCCATATTTGTTCCTGCTTTGTACCGAAGGCTTGTCCGCAATGCTCCGAAGGGCGGAAGCGAATCGGTCTCTTACAGGGGTTGTATCTTGTCAGCATAGAGTGCACATTTCACTTTTGCTCTTTGCTGACAATAGTCTATTGTTCTGTCAAGCCACGGTCCAAGAGTGCCAAGTGTTGCTCAACAACTTAGCTCAACATGAATCGGCTTCTGGACATGCCATTAACCGACAGAAAATGTCCCTTTTTTTTAGCCAAAACACCAAACATGACACTCGAGATATGATCAAAAGTATGCTTGGAGCCAGAATTATGACAGATTGCGAGAAGTATTTGGACTTGCCAATAGTTGGGGGGAGAGCTAAGACAACCACGTTTAGAGAGATCCAAGAGCGAGTTACCAAAAGAGTGTTAGGATGGAAGGAGAAATTCATCTCCAAGGCAGGCCGAGAGATACTTATAAAGACAGTTCCGCAGTCCATACCGACTTACTCCATGAGCTTATTTAGGCTTCCGAAAGCAATGTGTGACACTATCAACTCAACCTTGGCCAATTATTGGTGGGGACAAAAAAATGATGAGAGAAAGATCCATTAGGTAAGCTGGTAGAAGTTTTGTACGGACAAGAATAGAGGAGGTATGGGTTTCAGGACATCAACACCTTTAACCTCGCAATGGTGGCCAAGCAAGCATGGCGCCTGATTCAGGGCACTAAGTCTTTATTTTATCGCGTGTACAAAGCCCGTTATTTTCCTAACTGCATATTCTTGGAGGCACAGCTGGGCCACGATCCTTCTTTTGTATAGTGGAGTCTTCTGACTGCTCGAGAGGTGATCATTGCGGGTTCGAGATGGAGAATAGGAGACGGTAAGCATATTGGTGTCGCTACACACAAATGGTTGTCCCATGACCCTATTTTCAACAGTGAACCCGACCTTGACTTGAAGGTTAGTGACTTGATAGATGAGGATACAAGACAGTGGGACAAAGGCAAGATTCACACATTGTTCACAGCTAGAACCCGGACTGAGATTCTAGCTCTACCCCTCAACAATCTCCAAGCTCAGGACTCCCTCATTTGGATGGAGAATAAGGCAAGGACCTTCTCAGTAAAGACCACCTACCATGTTGCACTTAGACTAAAGCAACAGCAAGTAGTGGAGCGCTCAAAGGCTAGGTCAGACAAGTCAACTTGGAAAAAAATCTGGACATTGAATGTTCCCCCAAAAGTCAGAAATTTCATTTGGAGGGCATGCTCAGACTGCTTACCTACTCGGGCCAATCTGCATAAAAGGAAGGTTCATGTTGAGGTGGTGTGTGGTTTGTGTAAGCGGAAACCCGAGACCACAAGGCATATTTTGTGGGAGTGTCCTCTTGCCAAGAATGTTTGGGCATTGGTAAAGGGTAAGATTCAGAAGTGCAACAATGAGGCTTGGGATTTCTTCCTACTGTTCGGGTTCATGGTGCAAAGCTTAGATCAACGAGACCTTGAATGTTGGGCTACAATGGCATGGTCTATTTGGAATGCCCGAAATAAGGTCTATTTTGAACAAAAACAAACCCACCCAAGGATTATTTTGAGTAGTGCAGAGGGTCTACTGGATGAGTACCAAAAGCTGATGGTGTTTCAGAGCTAGATAATTGTTTAGTATGGGTCTTTTCTTGGCTACGTTAGTGTAGCCTCAGTCTATGGCCAGATGCATGTAGCTGGCCTTGGACTTATACAAGTTTCTTTATACGTGTACTTCTTCTTTAGTTTTAAAGTTTTTCTAACTAGTTCTCAAAAAAAAAAAAAAAAAAAAATAGCCATAAATGTTAAAAGCTTTCAAAAATGTTGTATGATTCAACTGCATGACACAGGCATATCCATGATGTACTCTCTTTTTCAAATTTGCAATAAAAGTTTCAGTCTTCCCATCAAAAAAAAAAAATTAAAATAATAATAATAATAATAATAATAATAATAAGTGTGTGTCTAGTAATGCTTTAGCACAAATGCACTATCAAAAAAACTGATGATGTTTCAGTTTTTAGTTTGGTCGTCATCTATGACACTAAAAAGTAATCATTTTTAACTTCAAGAACTAAAATCACTTGTTTACTAAACTTTAGGAACTAATTATATATTTAATGCAAAAATTATCTAGGTTAAAGTTAAAATTTGGAGTTTTCAGAGAAATAATAATAATAATAATAATAATAATAATAATAATAATAATAATAATAATAATAATAATAATAATACACTATTCACTATAATTTGACAATATATTGTTTATGTTTTATAAATCTAGAACTTTAAGACACTATTCACTATAATTTGACAGACACTCAAAATGCTAAAGTTTTTAGTTAAAACTCTCATATATCAAAAAAGCTCTACTACTAAAATTGTAGCGTTAAACTATACTTCTTACAACAATAAAAATTGGGTAGAAAGAAAATTCTTATTATTATCTTGGATTGCTTAAAAAAGTGTGTTGGATATAATATATCTTGCCTCACACTCCTTTAAAAGTTCCTATTACTTTCAAGTGAAGTTTGTGATGTGCATTTGTGTTAAAACTTTTATTCTCTCATATTTGTGTGTGTTTGTATTTCAAAATAATAATTATTATAATAAAATGTTTAAAATTAATAAATTATCCTTATTTTTCCCTTAGAAAGAGATTATTGTACCCAAGTGTGGCTCCACATAGAGTCTAGGGTGGTCACAAGACCACCCTAATCTGGAAAAAAAAATTATTATGTATAAATTAATTTTAAAAATTTATGATTTTTTTATCCTTAAAAAAACTTTGTGACCACCTTAAAATTTTTTTAGGCACAACATAATTAAACTTTGGCAATAAATTTGTTTGTGGGCTAAGGCTACAACTTCATTCAATATTTTTTTATTGAATGTGAATTTTGACAAATCCACAATTTAATTACATTTTCTTCTTATATCCTCCATACTTGCAAAAGTTCAAGAAGATTAAAGATCAATAATTATGCCATTAATCAAATATTTAAATTTTGAATTTTTTTAGTCTAAAATTATACATATAAAATAAGTTTATAGATTGAATAGTAAATAACATCTGATTGATAAGAAATTTGACATGTGTTTTAAGAACATAGAAAACATGCAATTCACAGTTAGATTTTCAAAATATGTAACAATATTAATTTGTTTAATGAGAGTTGTAGTCTCAAGCTACAACTAATTTGTAGCCAAACTTTATTCTTAAACTTTGGTCCCCTGAACAATATATAGGTCCTTACAAACAAAAAGAAAAAGTCCAAGAAAAATTTTATTTAACTAAAATTTTGAAAGAGATGTAACTTATAACATTGATAATGAGACTATAATATAACGATTTCAAAATAATAAAATTCGTAAAAGGAAATTGTAAGAATTTATGTATTTGCATGTGTGTGTGTGTGTGTGTGTTTTTTTTTTTTTTTTTGTCAATATATGAAGTTCTCTTTTATTAGATTTTAAATAATTTAATTTTCTTAATGACCACGCTCAAAAAAATTCCCAGAGCATTTTCGGGTGCGTTTTTGGATTTGGGTGCGGGTGCGGGTGCGGCGGGACTTGGTGATTAAAAAATTATTAAAAATATTTTTATTTATATTTTCTATATATTTTTACTATTAAAATATTCTTAAAAATTTGAGGAATGACAAATTTAGGATATTTGGGCCTCATTTAAAGCCGATTTCGGCTGTTCTAGCGTGATTCAGTGCATATTTCGGCCGTTTCGGTCGCCAACTGATACGACCCGATACGGCCCTATTTTGGCTGATATTGGCTCGGTTCGGTGCGAATCAAGCTGAGTCGGTGCGAATCCGTGGAGAAAAAAAAAAAAAAAAAAAAACTTAGATGCAGCACCGACGCGCAGGCAGCGGCATTGGACGCTGCACCCCACGTCGGGCCGCGTCGGACTCCAGTGCAGCACCTTCCCAGCCGCGTCCGTGCTTTCTAGATTATACCTAGCCCCATAAATTTTTTTTTTTTCGAAGTAAAGCCCCATACATGCATGACATGAGACAGCAATTTTGGTCACAATATTTTTTCTTTATTTTCAAGCGAATTTTTATCAGAATGTCACTACATTCTATACATCCAACATGCCTTGACAGTTGACATATATAGAGTTTTTCAAACCAACTAGTCCACAACCTAACAATATTTTTTGCTCAAGTTTTGCATCATGAACGGATGATGCTCCAGAATTGAAACCATTTCTATAACTCTTTAATTTACTAGCCCTTTAATGGAGCTTGTAAAGTTGTAATTTACAACAGTTTTGTCTTGGCTTTAATTTCGTGCCAAATTTAATTATAATTTCTTCAATCATAGTTTCTTGTATATATGTGGGTTTTCAATTGTAAGGGATGAGTGTGAGAGAGCGTGAAGACTCAAGCTTAAAAGGATGAACAAGTGGATTTAGTGAGTGTCTCGCGAGAAGCTTACCCGTAAAAAAGCCATGTGTAGAGCACATGACTAGAAAATGAAGAGTCATGCCAGGCTGGAGATTTTCACGAGTGTCTCACGGGAAAGACCATTCTGCAAAGTACTCGCGAAACTCTCTGTTTGGCAAAAAGTTATATTTTGTTTTACCAAGTCTTTACCTACACTATATATACCCTCATTACCCACAAATTGTAAGAAGTGCTTTTCAGAAAGAAAACCCTAGAAAATACACTTGAGAGTTAGAGATTATTATACCTATAATCATCTACACATTTCCTTGTAGTTTTCCTCAACTCCTACCTTTCTATCTCTACATCCTTAAGAGGTTGATAGCTCAAACACTTACCACACCCATACTGAGTGTTAAAGTGAGATTTTGGTACTGCTGGGAAGTATTGGAATGAGCCATTCATCGGCAGACGCAATCGGGCTAAATTGCGAGATCCGAAAAGCTAGAAAAAACAAGGCTCCGAGAAGTCAGTTAATAGCAGGAGCTTGGAGAATTCAAGTACATGGGGTAGACTAGGCTTAAAGGGTCTATTGTTATTTATGTACTCCAATTTTATTTTCTAACGGATCGATTTCGACTTGGAGGGTCATGGAGAGGCTTTTCACCTAGTTCTTCGATTTCCTCTTCGATAACACGTCTCGGTGTTATCTTGTGTTTACATTTCTCTTCCATACTCTTAAGCTTTCCTTTTATTGTTGATAATGAATGAATATGGCTTAGGGTAGTAGTAACGGTTGTTTGTGCTCATTTACTCTTGTTCCACACTTAATATAAGTTAGAATAAAAGCTATTTAGCCGTATTTTTTATTTGGAGGTCTGAACAAACTCTTTTGTATTTACACAAATCCAAGCTTTCAGAGCTAGCTACCATCTAACACCAAACAAGTAATTGAAAAATCAACAGCTGAGCCACAAAAAATTGAGATTGCTATCGTCGCATCTGGAGCCCTCCAATCAAAAAATTGATTTGGGGCCTCGTTCAGAGCATTTTGTTTCATCGATATGACTGATCACCCGTGTATATTTAATGTCTTACGACATAAAAGCACTATACAGAGGTGGTTTTAGCAACTTGAGTCAGGTTGGTAGAGATAAGGTAAAGAGGAGAAAAACACTGAGATTTCCTCTAAATTGGCATAGGGTTAAATTGAAAGAAAGGAAGAAGGGAAGGGAGGAGAGATTTCCTCTAATTCTTCATTGTATTTCCAATAAAATGAATCATTGTCCTGTCTTGCCAAGAGTATTATAACTCCATGGTATTGCCTAGTTTAACCATTTATAACAAATTAAAAAATATAATACTATGTCCCTGTCGTACCAAATGTGAAAGGTTATTCTTAAGTTGGTAATTGTTTTTTGATATCTATTAATGTATACTCTGTACACACAACATCCATAATTTTATGCATAAGATGAACTTCCAAAACGACCATATGTGGAGCCTAATTGAAACTGAAGGCGTGTAATGCAAGTTTGCATCAGCTTAATTTCTAATTCTAGTTAAAATATGGAAAAGTGTTAGTCCTAAATGGTTGCAATGAAAGCAAGAACAGAGAGAAATAAGGGTACCAATTTCATAGACAAGTCCACAAAAAGAGGAACAGCCAGGACCTCCTGTAAGCCAAAGAAAAAGAGGGTCTTGTTGAGGATTTCCTTGAGACTCAATAAAGTAGTAGAATAGCTCAGAATCCCCCACACTTACGTATCTGAAACGAAAAACCCATTAAATTTTTCGCAATGAAACAAACCTATATATTCTACACTCAAAATGCAGTTCAAACATCAAAAAACTTACCCTGTTTCGAGTTTAAATGGTAGTTCACCATCAAAGCCAGGCAGATACCTGACAATGGAGCCAGAGTAAACTGTGCTTGCTGAGAGAATTAACGCAAGAAGCAAATGCAAAGACGCCCATCTTGGCAGACTGACAGTGTTGCAAGACTTTCTTGGAAATAGCATGTGAGATACCATAGCTGACATCAAATGAAAAAAGCAAAAGGTAGGGCCTGAAAATTTTTGGCTACTGGAGTGAAAAAGTGTGGGGACTTTATAAGGTTGGACACAGGAACCTAGGGGGTGAAGTGAATTTATGGCAAGACTGTACTTTGATTTTTTCATGAAAACTTGATAGTGTTTTTAGGACTACTATTTCTTTTTATCACAATTTTGCCATAAATCTGACATGACAAGTGATTTCCTATTATTTTCACGTGTACACATGAGACTCAACTTCGTAACTAGTCTTGAATTTATAATTGATACTCAGTAAGGGCCAAAAAAAGAAAAAAAAAATAAGTGTGTTTGATAATAGTCTTGAATTAAGAGTGTACTTTGAGTCATAATTCTCAATTTAAATTACTAAGGTAGTTTAGCACGTGGTTTACCCAACAAATTCCCCAACAGGCCTGCTTCAATATTCAAGTTGTGTCAGACCAAGAGTGTAGGTGTACACGTGACCCACACCATACGGCACCATGCATTGTCATGTACTACTATAGTTAACCGAAAAAATTAGGAGGAGGAGTAACTGGTATCAGAATTGGGACGTGATCTACCGAACTTTCCTTTGTAATAATATATTGTTTTCTTTTCTTTTCGTTCTTGTCATGATCTAGCTTTTCTTTGTAAAATGTAACTTCTTCTGAGGTTCTACAGCCGCACCATTAAATTATTATAGTTAATGTGAGTGTGACCGTTGATTTTTTTGGCAGGCCATTTTGTCTCAGTACTAGAAAGGAAACTTAATTATCTGTTATCAAAAAAAAAAAAAAAAGGAAACTTATCGAATTTTGACTGTGTTGAAACTTAAGTAGAGTTAGCTGCTAAAGCAATCATAGATGTCCTAGGCAATTCTGAGAATAACATTGTGTTTCCTATTTTGGATGATTGCAGGCAGCTACTTCAGCTTCTCCAAATTTTGCTCAAGCATTGCTACCGCGAAGCTTGCTAGGATGGGTTCAAGCTATAATTAGATTTTTTTTTTTTATTTATGGCTCAATGGGATGTATCTGAACATGCTTTGTCCTGAGATTTCTGTTTTTTAGTTTTAATGAATTCTCCTTTTCACCAAAAAAAAAGAAAAAAAGATCACAGGATTCACCACATTCCATTTATTTCAGCGTAAATCTGTCCCTTGGGCCCTAGCAAATAAATATAAAGCTGCTATGTATAATTTGAAATGGAAAATGTAAAACTAAAATACAGTTGACCCCTTCAAATTTGGGATTTGTTTTTTATTTTGACCATTTATGTTTTAAAATTTATATTTTATCCTATAAAGTTTGGAATTGTTTTCATATTGGCTCAAAATTTTCATTCAACCACAACGTATTCTTGGTACGGTGGTCAATTCACAAGTATAAATGCTTGTGGGGTGTGAGGAGTTTCACACACACACATATACTTAGATTGTTTTAGAGTAAAATTTTTATCTTGTATAAAAATAAATACATAACTAAAAATTATTTCATTATGTCTTTTATAGTTTGGACTTGGTTTCATATTGACCATTTATGTTTCACAATTTTCATTTTCATTAAAGGCCAAATAGATATCTGAATAAAAAATGAATGGTCAAAATGACAATTTTACAAGTATAGAAGGCATACCTAGTGCACAAAACTTCCACTTTTGCATAGTTTGAAGGAGTTCTTAGTAGTCAGTTTTACTCCTTATATATATATATATATATATATATATGGGTTGGATTCATATTACACCTAATGTAACTTAAAGTAATGTTACACCAACCAATAGTTTTTAATTGAATGTAAATTTTGACAAATCTACCATTAGATTACATTATTTTCGTATATTCTCCATGCTTGTAAAATTTCAAGGTGATCAAAAATCAATAGATATGTTATCAATAAATTGTTTAAATTCAAGTTTATGTAGTTTGAAATAATATATAAGAGATTAATTGATGGATTGAACAGTAAATTACATCTGATTGGCATGAAATTTGGCATGTATGTTAAGAACATATAGAACATGTAATTCAACGGTTAAATTTTCAAAATATGAATTCAATAATAAGTTATTGAATGGTATAACATTACTTAGAGTTACACCAAGTGCAACTTGAACTCAGCTCTCTCTCTCTCTCTCTCTCTCTCTCTCTCTCTCTCTCTCTATAAATATATATATATATATATATATATTGGAGATGTTATTCCCAAACTTGAACCTGTGACATGTCGTTTTTTGGTGAAAGGTGCTTACTATCACACCATGACCTCAATTTGTTTTGAAACTTAAATGACCAAAATGAAAATAACCTTAAACTTCAAGGGTCAAAAGTGTACTTTAGTGAAAATATTAAAGATACTTCAAAAGTAACTTTTACAAATTGATAGAACAAAAAATATATTTGGTTGATTTTAAAACATAATCAAGCAAATTCAGCTTGAAACTTGTCCTTTTAATTTTGAGTGGGAAAAGGCTAATTTTCATGGATATTGAAATCATAGGGATCATTTTGTTTCGGTTTGACTCACCTCCACTGCTATTGTCCACTAGAGAAGACACGAGCACAACAAATGTCAACCCTGTGTCCCATATAGTGTATAAGAGCGCACTAGAGGTAAGTTTTACCTGTTAAGTTTCAATTACTAGGCAAAATTGGCGGTTGCTTAGTATTTTTTCTTTCTTATGGAAAACTCATTGTTTTTCCGAAATAACCAAAAATATTATTAAGCCAAACAAAAAGAATTAAACAATCAAAGGTCCTAACCCATCTTATTCCTCTCAAAAAAAATTATAATTTGGAAGAGAAAAGATGCCCATTAGACTTATACCAAGCAGGCCATTTTGCTATTCTATGAGCAAGATCGAGTTTCATATGTAATAATAAATAAAAAAATCCTTAAAATTCAAAGTGTTAACACCTGTCATAAATGTATGTGACAGATGCTCAAATGCACTTACTCATCTTACGGTCTCTACACATAGCTCCTTATTATGCCCCAATTCAATATGAATATATATATATATATATATAATATATATATATATATATATATATTTATATATATCCAGGTCTCCTGATCAATTATGAAGATGGAGAAGATGAGGATGACAGGGACCCTGATTGGTTGTCCCAGATGTTTGAATATGGCTTTATCAGGTTACTTAACCTAACAAGCCATGGCCAGATTAGCCAGTTCCCGCAGATTATCCAAAACGCTGTTTCACAGATCAATAGTCCTAATGTTTCTATCAAATGCTGGAGCACCCTGCCAAAATGGGAAAGAGATAATTGGATGAATGTTCAGCCTTCCAAACATCTTGTATATTAATGGGTACACCCATCAAGGGCAATTGTTTGAAGGAGATTCCCGACTATCCTTCAGGGACCCTTATGCTCTTGCTGAATGTTGGAGAAGTTATTTCAATAATCAAATCCTGGAAGCCACTCAAGACCTATGGAAAGACTACCATTTCATAGGAAGCACGGACAGGATTTCTGTTTTTGGTCGACGGCCTTATGATATTGCTATCCATAATTTAAGAAGAATTGGACATGCAGATCCCAGAGAATTTCTTACAGGTGAAAATCCAAAGTATGAACCAATTCTATATTGCGGACTCTGCAATTAGTATGCTACTTACCATGAGCATGGATGCAATGATGACTCCCCATAGGATCCTTATGAAGGTTACCCATCAGATGCTCCTGATACCGATTAATGATACTTGGTTACTATTATTACTGTTTAGGCCCCTGTTCTCTTTTAAAAGAAGTTGCTGATGGGTCGGAAAATGAAAAGTCCTCCAAAAGCAACTATAGTTTGATTCCTTGAAAGATTGGTTCTGATTCAAATTCCCCTATTTGTCTGGCCTGCACAATGGCCAAAATGCTATGATATTTTCCCGACAATTACGCTACCTGTTTCCCACGTGATATTCTCCTGATAATTGAGTTACCTGTTTCCTACATGATTCCCCTATTTTTGTGGCCTACACAATGGCCAAAATGCTACAATATTGGTTTTGATTCTCTTGTTTGTCTGGCTTGCACAACGGCCAAAGTGCTAAAGTTGATACCCCTGATAATTCCGCTGCTTGTTTCTTATAATTGGTGCTGCTTTTTATAAAGTGGATTTCTCATGATTTGGTCACTTTTCTCAGCACAAACTGATAAAACATGAAGGTTCAGACTCTGCTACGAAATGTGATAAAAAGTGAAAAAGTTACTGTTCACTGTTACTGTTCACTGTTACTGTTCACCGATACTGTTCACTGTTCACTCCGAAAAAATTTGCCTATTTAAGGGGGGCTGTCCCTTAAGTTGAGACTCAAAACTCCTGAGAGATAGAAATCCTTAGACGGAGAACTTTCTAGACTCTCCTTAGGACTCCTTTCTCCTCTCTAGGATTCCCACTACTATCCTATTTCCCTTGTTTGCAAAGCTTGTAACTAGAACTAGTCTCCAAGCCTTGTACTGTTTAACTGTTGTTGTAATCCAGCGACCACTACTGCTGTAAGTGTTGTAATCTACTTTCAATAATAACTACTTTCAGCATTGTATATTTTAACTGTTTAATACTTTGCTTGGCTGGTTCTACCGCCTCCTAACTGCTTTAATATACTGCTTTGCTATATTGCTTGGCTGGTTCTACTGCCTCATAATTATTTTATATTGCTTATAATTATTTTGTTATACTGTTTGGCTGGTTCTACCGCCTTATTATTACTTTAAATTACTTTGATTATATATTGCTCTGCCGCTATCTTGGACGGTTCTACTTTGCTTTCATATTTTACTTTCCTTATATTGCTTTTGTTTACATACTATCTTTCACTATATTACTGTGCTTCCATACTGTGCTTCCCTCTTCAGCAGCTGTGCTCCCCCCTCCCTTTTGGTATCAGAGCCATCCGTTCTTTTCTGGCCGGTGATAGTGTTGTTGTGTCTTTGTGCCTTGTCTGTGTCTGCCCAAAACTTTGATACTCCTTTGTTGTGTTCTTTCTTACCATCGTTGGCGCCACCCTAGACTTAAAGGAATTCCCAGAACCGAATAGTAAGGCCCGTTTAAGCCAGGAGAGCATGTAGGGCATAAGAGGTATAGGATTGTTCAGGGTATGTGTTACGAAATGCAACGGTGTTAAGAAAAACATGATAATTGAGTGTTAAACCTAGGATAGTATGGATAAGTTGTGGAGATCCAACTCCTCTGTCAGCTCTAGGATGACTGGTTGTCCTCCTGATATTGTAAATGAAGAAGATCATACTGTTGAAGAAAATGAGATCCCAAATTTTCGAAACTGGAATATTCCAAAGGTTTCCACTAAGTCCATCTATAAGCTTAGTTGGACTGAAAATACTGCTTTCTCTGAATATAGAGTTAGAACTGTTGAACAAACATTTTCTATCTCTAGAACTCATGAAAAATGTTGCTTGTTTTCGAAAAGAAATGTTAATGAATTTCTTGCTAAAAAACTCAGTTATTTGCATATTGGTCTTGTTCAAGTTGCTGTTAAACCACTCACAAGAAAAGGTATTAATGCTTCTATTCTGATGTGTTTAAGAGATACTAGATTTAAAAGATTTAATGATAGCATTCTTGGTATGATCACTGCTTCTTTGTATGATGGTCCTGTTTATTTTGACTGTTATTCTGATATCACTCTTACTTTGGATGATGTTAATATTGTTAAAGCCTTGACATTAAATGTTTTGACATCTGGTTATGACATGGAAGAAGGTAGTAAGTCTTTTGCTCTTATTTACCGCATTTATTACAGACTTTTGGGTTCTCAATTGAATCCTCGTTCTGCTCACATAAGAGATCCTGCTGGTAAAACCATGTTAATTCAATGTTCAACTTCTGATGCTAAGATTGAAGTCCCAAAAATGATTCAATGGCAAGATATTAATCTTCCCAAAGAATGGTTGTTGGAACGTAAATCTCCTCCTGCTAAACCTGTTTTTGATGAATTAAATCTTGCTCATATTCAAGAATACCTTGATGGAACTGTTAAAATAAGTTTTCATGATGACAGACCCTTGAGGATCAACGAAGGAAGGCATTCCTTTTGCTGGATCCGAAAGTATTTCAAGAAGTATTTCAAAAAGAGATCTTGATCTCAATGAATATTTGAAAAAGAATTTTGAAAACCCTGATTTGAAGCTAAAAGGAGTTTCAAGTGGTAACTCCCAAGTTAGCACTGCTTTTTATTCTACTAAACTAGACTCTTCCTCTCCATATAGCAGAACTGCAAATGAAGAAGAAGAAGAAGACACCAGATCTGTGTCTCCATCTGGTTCTGATTTTCAAACTGCTCAAAACCTTGTTTTCCAAAGTCAATTAAGAGTTTTGAATGCTTTGAACGAAAGCTTTGAAATTGATATGGTTTCCTTGTTTAATGAATTTATTTCTGCTAAAAACAGAGATAAGAGAAAATACTACCAAAGTACTTTTGCTCAGTCTGAAAAAGATCGTGTCAAAAGGAAATGGAAAGAAAAAATGAATCAGTTGAAAAAACATATTTTGTTCTTTGATTTCCTTAAAAACTATTGTGTTTCAAAAGATGAAGTTTCCCAAAAACATTTAAACGTAATAAATAAATCAAATTTTGTTAAAGAAGATAAAACTGTTGTTAAGTCTAGCCATCTGCCTCTTGAGACAGTTCTCGTAAACTGTAAAGGGACTGATGTGAAGGCTTCCCCTTTCAAAATTGCTGATGCTAATACTCCTGTTTTTAGTATTATTGAACAGAACAATTTTACTAATGAGTCCTTGCATATTATTGGTCAACAACTTGACCGTATTGAAGAAAAATTTGCTGAAAAAACTGTTCTTCCAAAACCAGAAGTTGTTGAGAATCTGTTGTTCCAAAACCTGAGAAACCTTTGATTGATTTACCCAGTCAAAGAGAAAAATTGAATTTTAGAACTTCTCAGGCAAAAACTCTTGAAATTGTTGAAAAAATGCTTTCTGATTTAAAGGTTAAAACTGAAGGTACTTCCACAAGTGCTACTCGAACTATTTCAAGAAATGAAAAAGAAAATGTTTTTGAAGAAAACACGGATTCTGATTCATTGTCTTTTGTTTCAGCTAAAAAGATTTTTGATGATGATATACCAGAAATTAAAAGATTTGTTGGAAAACCCATTCCTGTGTCTTTTACAAAAAACTGGTATTCAAAACCTACTCTTCCTGATATGCAGTTTGAAGAAAGACCTTTTCAAACTCAGTTTTCTGTTTCTACTGATAAACTTTATGAATGGAATATTGATGGTTTATCTAAACAAGAAATAATTAATAAAATGGCTCATATGTCTATGGTTGGAACTGCTTACTTGAATAACAATAATTATGGTCACTCTGAAATTGTTGAACTTCTTGTTACTAGTTTTACTGGTACTCTTCGTGGATGGTGGGATTCGTATCTCACAAAAGAATCCAGAGATTCTATTAAATCTGCTGTTAAAAAGAATGATGAAGGTTTCCCTATTTTTGATGAAAATCAAGGTCAAGGTATTCCTGATGGTGTTAGTACTTTGATCTATACTATTTTCAAACATTTTGTTGGTACTCCATCCAATGTTTCCTCTCGAATTTCTGATTATCTAAACAATTTGAAATGTTCTACTATGCCTGATTACAGATGGTATCAAGGTGTTTTCTTTTCCAGAGTCATGCTCCGGAAAGATTGCTACAAGCCTTATTGGAAAGAAAAGTTTATTGATGGTCTGCCTCCTATCTTTGCTCATAAGGTAAAACAAGAGTTAATTGGTAAAAATGATTCCATTGATTATGATAATTTAACTTATGGTGATATTTGAAGCACTATTAAAAGACTTCGTATTAACATGTGTAATGATGAAAAACTGTTAAAACACCAATTAAAAAATAAAAGAAAAGCTAAATATGAAATGGGTAATTTCTGTGAACAATATGGTTTGCCCCCTATTGCTCCTTCCAGGCAAAAAAGGAAAAAACATGATAAAGGTCACAAAAATTATAACCATAAAAAACATAAAAGATACAGAACCAACTTTGTTAAACCCAATGATTTTTATGCTAAAAAGAAAAATGTTTCTAAAAGATATGATAAACAAAAATCTGGTAAAGGTAAATGTTTCAACTGTGGAAAATCTGGTCATTTCAGTAAAGACTGTAAGCAAAAACCTGGTAAGCTGAAAAATAAGCTTAATATGTTAAACATTAATGATAATGATCAAGAAGAACTATTCTGAATCCTTAAATCAAACGTCCCGTCTGATTTCTTGGAAGACGATTTTTCTTCTTCATCTGATTCTTGTTACCAATCTGATGATGATTCCTCTGGTTCACCTATTGTTAAACTTGGTTGTAGAGATTCCTGTTGCAATGTTATTAAAAATGTTAATGTTCTCACCAAAAGTGAAGAAAATGAAAGCTTGTTAATCAAATTGATAAGTCAAATTGAAAATCCTGAATTGCAAAAAGAGTACCTTGATAACTTTAAGAAAAATTTAACAAGAAATGAAAATGACAAAAAACTGAAACCAACAATAAGCTTTGAAAAAACTTTGGAAAGATTCAACAAAATGAAATCCAAAGAATTAACTGTTAATGAGCTCCAACATGAGATCACTACTGTTAAACAAGAGATTATTGAATTAAAAAATGAATTTAAAAGCATTAAAAGTGATAACAATGATCTTAAACAAGAATTACTTCTGCTAAGAATTGATAAAAATCTTGATAAACATCAATCTAATAATGAACAAGATGAGCTCAAAGATGGAGATGAATCCAATCAACAGGCTCTTCTTTTTGATAAAGGTATTGCTGATGTTCCCACTGATTCTCAGCTTAATCTTGTTAATAAATTGCTTCCTCCCAAATGGTTTACAAAAGTTAAAATTGTTGTTTCTCATGATTATCATTTCAATGTTATTGCTATGATTGATTCTGGTGTGGATATGAACTATATCCAAGAAGGTTTAATTCCTTTAAAATATTTTGAAAAGTCAACTGAAAGATTGGTTTCTGCTAATGGTACTCAAATGAAAATTAAATATGAATTGAATAATGCTCATGTTTGCCATGATAATGTCTGTTTCAAGATTCCTTCTGTTCTTGTTAAAAACATGACTGATAAAGTGATACTTGATCTCCCTTTTATCAATGCTTTGTATCCCTTTCTTGTTCAACATGATGGAATTACTACTGATCCTTTTGGACAGAAAGTAAAATTCAAATTTGCTTCAAGATTTGAAACTGATACTGATAATGCTTTAACTCTGATTTATACTAAAACTAATCATCTCAACTTCCTTGAGCAAGAAGTTAGATGCATGACAATTATTGAACAACTTTCTGGTAAGTTGATGCATCCAAAAATTGACAATTTTCAGAATATCCTGATTACTGACAATTGCTCTGGATTTCCCAATGCTTTAGGCTACATGATGAAACGATTGCTCTTTCTTGCCAAAGATTTTCCCTTTCAAGAAATGTTAATGAATTTTACCAAACCCTTCACAAATATTCTTGCATTTGATGTCCTAATTTGTTCAATTTTTACAATTAATGTTACTATCTGTTCTAATATTCTCAATCTTTCTTGGCAGGGAAAAACCGTTGATGAAAAACAAACTGCTAATATAAAACCACTAATAAGTGGATTAACAAAACCTGTACCACTAATCAGTGGAATTTCATGACTTCTTCGGCAGAGAAGAAAAACAAGGGGAAAGCACCTGCACAGGGCTATCCTCAAGACAAAAGGCTCCCAGCGGGACAACCTTTTGTAATGCATGAAGGCGTATCTTCTGGGGTAAAACTTAGCAGATCAACATCCCTTCAGGAATTTGTCCCAGCAGAGGTGACATATTCCAGTGATGATATGGTTGTTGCTTTACAAGAAGTTTTGTCCAGAACTTTGCAGTTCCACAATGGAGTTTACAGTGAACTACCAAACTCTGTTAAATTTATTCTTGACAACCTTCAAGCTGCTTTTATTCAAAAACACAAAAACCTCTTCAAGAAAACTCTCCTGGCACTTGAAATCCATCTTGTTAACCTTACTGCACAAAATGAGGTTTATGCTGACCATTATGCCAACCTTGTTTCAAAAAATGAGACTCTTAAAAGCCACCTTCTTAACTACCCAAATGTTACAAATGAACCCTACACTAGTCAACTCTTTGGCAAAGAGGAAATCCATTCCATGGATAAAAAGACTATAATGGGCACTGATTACACTAGATTAAGTCTTAAGACTCAATCTTTGTTAAGAAGTGTTGTTGCCAACTTGCCAACTAAAATACAATCTAGTATTTTGGAAAGCAAGGCTATGTTTGGGTCTTTTGACCTATGGTACAAATATTTCAAAAAACTTGTTACAACTACTATTCCTGATCCTGATGAATTAGATGATGGTGATAATGTCTTTATCCAGTTAGACTGGGAAGAGCACTTTGGGAGCAGTCTCAGAGTGTATCAAAAGAAGCATCCTTTTCCAGGTCTCCTGATCAATTATGAAGATGGAGAAGATGAGGATGACAGGGACCCTGATTGGTTGTCCCAGATGTTTGAATATGGCTTTATCAGGTTCCTTAAGCTAACAAGCCATGACTAGATTAGCCAGTTCCCGCAGATTATCCAAAACGCTGTTTCACAGATCAATAGTTCTAATGTTTCTATCAGATGCTGAAGCACCCTGCCAAAATGGGAAAGAGATAATTGGATGAATGTTCAGCCTTCCAAACATCTTGTACTTATTAATGGGTACACCCATCAAGGGCAATGGTTTGAAGGAGATTCCCGACTATCCTTCAGGGACCCTTATGCTCTTGCTGAATGTTGGAGAAGTTATTTCAATAATCAAATCCTGGAAGCCACTCAAGACCTATGGAAAGACTACCATTTCATAGGAAGCATGGACAGGATTTCTGTTTTTGGTCGACAGCCTTATGATATTGCTATCCGTAATTTAAGAAGAATTGGACATGCAAATCCCAAAAAATTTCTTACAGGTGAAAACCCAAAGTATGAACCAATTCTATATTGCGAACTCTGCAATCAGTATGCTACTTACCATGAGCATGGATGCAATGATGACTCCCCATGGGATCCTTATGATGGTTACCCATCAGATGCTCCTGATACCGATTAATGATACTTAGTTACTATTATTACTGTTTAGGCCCCTGTTCTCTTTTAAAAAAAGTTGCTGATGGGTCGAAAAATGAAAGGTCCTCCAAAAGCAACTATAGTTCGATTCCTTGAAAGATTGGTTCTGATTCAAATTCCTCTATTTGTCTGGCCTGCACAATGGCCAAAATGCTATGACATTTTCCCGACAATTGCGCTACCTGTTTCCGACGTGATATTCTCCTAATAATTGAGTTACCTGTTTCCCACATGATTCCCCTATTTGTCTGGCCTGCACAATGGCCAAAATGCTACAATATTGGTTTTGATTCTCTTGTTTGTCTGGCTTGCACAACGGCCAAAGTGCTAAAGCTGATACCCCCGATGATTCCGCTGCCTGTTTCCTATAATTGGTGTTGCTTTTTATAAAGTGGATTTCTCATAATTTGGTCACTTCTCTCAGCACAAACTGATAAAACATGAAGGTTCAGACTCTACTATAAAATGTGACAAAAAGTGAAAAAGTTACTGTTCACTGTTTCTGTTCACTAATATTGATCACTGTTCACTGTTACTGTTCACTGTTCACTGTTATTGTTCATGGTTACTGTTCACTCTGAAAAAATTTGCCTATTTAAGGGGGGTTGTCCCTTAAGTTGAGACTTAGAACTCCTTAGAGATAGAAATCCTTAGACGGAGAACTCTCTAGACTCTCCTTAAGACTCTTTTCCTCTCTAGGATTCCCTACTATTTCCCTTGTTTGCAAAGCTTGTAACTAGAACTAGTCTCCAAGCCTTGTACTGTTAAACTGTTGTTGTAATCCAGTGACTACTACTGCTGTAAGTGTTGTAATCTTGTTTCAATAATAACTACTTTCAGCTTCGTATTTATTTTAAACTGTTTAATACTTTGCTTGGCTAGTTCTACCGCTCCTAACTGCTTTAATATATAACTTTGTTATATTGCTTGGCTGGTTCTACCTCTTCATAATTATTTTGTTATATTGCTTATAATTATTTTGTTATACTGCTTGGCTGGTTTTGCCGCCTTATTATTGCTCTAAATTACTTTGATTATATATTGCTCTACCGCCATCTTAGACGGTTCTACTTTGCTTTCATATATTGCTTACATTTACTTTATTTATCTTCACTATATTACTGTGCTTCCACACTGCGCTTCCCTCTTCAGCAGCTGTCCTCCCCCCTCCCTTTTGGTATCAGAGCCATCCGTTCTTTCGTATATTGCTTACATTTACTTTATTTATCTTCACTATATTACTGTGCTTCCCTCTTCAGCAATTGTGCTCCCCCCTCCCTTTTGGTATCAGAGCCATTCGTTCTTTTCTAGCCGGTGATAGTGTTGTTGTGTCTTTGTGCCTTGTCTGTGTCTGCCCGAAACTTTGATACTCCTTTGTTGTGTACTCTTCTTACTGTCGTTGGCGCCACCCTAGACTCAAAGGAATTCCCAGAACCGAACAGTAAGGGCCGTTTAAGCCAGGAGAGCGTGTAGGGCATGAGAGGTATAGGGTTGTTCAGGGTATGTGTTACGAAATGCAACAGTGTTAAGAAAAACATGATAATTGAGTGTTAAACCTAGGATAGTATGGATAAGTTGTGGAGATCCAACTCCTCTGTCAGCTCCAGGACAACTGGTTATCCTCCTGATATTATAAATGAAAAAGATCATACTGTTGAAGAAAATGAGATCCCAGATTTCTGAAACTAGAATACTCCAAAGGTTTCCACTAAATCCATCTATAAGCTTAGTTGGGCTGAAAATACTACTTTCTCTGAATATAGAGTTAGAACTGTTGAACAAACATTTTCTATCTCTAGAACTCATGAAAAATGTTGCTTGTTTTCTAAAAGAAATGTTAATGAATTTCTTGCTAAAAAACTCAATTATTTGCATATTGGTCTTGTTCAAGTTGCTGTTAAACCACTCACAAGAAAAGGTATTAATGCTTCCATTTTGATGTGTTTAAGAGATGCTAGATTTAAAAGATTTAATGATAGCATTCTTGGTATGATCACTGCTTCTTTGTATGATGGTCCTGTTTATTTTGACTGTTATCCTGATATCACTCTTGCTTTGGATGATGTTAATATTGTTAAAGCCTTGACATTAAATGTTTTGACATCTGGTTATGACATGGAAGAAGGGAGTAAGTCTTTTGCTCTTATTTACCTCATTTATTACAGCCTTTTGGGTTCTTAATTGAATCCTCGTTCTGCTTATATAAGAGATCCTGCTGGTAAAACCATGTTAATTCAATGTTCAACTTCTGATGCTAAGATTGAAGTCCCAAAAATGATTCAATGGCAAGATATTAATCTTCCCAAAGAATGGTTGTTGGAACGTGAATCTCCTCCTGCTAAACCTGTTTTTGATGAATTAAATCTTTCTCATATTCAAGAATACCTTGATGGAAGTGTTAAAATAAGTTTTCATGATGACAGACCCTTGCGGATCGACGAAGGAAGACATTCCTTTGCTGGATCTGAAAGTATTTCAAGAAGTGTTTCACGAAGAGATCTTGATGAATATTTGAAAAAGAATTTTGAAAAACTTGATTTAAAGCTAAAAGGAGTTTCAAGTGGTAACTCCCAAGTTAGCATTTCTTTTTACTCTACTAAACTAGATTCTTCCTCTCCATATAGCAGAACTGCTAATGAAGAAGAAGAAGAAGACAACAGATATGTGTCTCCATCTGGTTCTGATTTTCAAACTGTTGAAAACCCTGTTATCTAAAGTCAATTAAGAGTTTTGAATGATTTGAACGAAAGCTTTGAAATTGATATGGTTCATTGTTTAATGAATTTATTTCTGCTAAAAACAGAGATAAGAGAAAATACTACCAAAGTACTTTTGCTCAGTCTGAAAAAGATCGTGTCAAAAGGAAATGGAAAGAAAAAATGAATCAGTTGAAAAAACATATTTTGTTCTTTGATTCCTAGAAAACTATTATGTTTCAAAAGATGAAGTTTCCCAAAAATATTTAAACGTAATAAAGAAATCAAATTTTGTTAAAGAAGATAAAACTGTTGCTAAGTCTAGCCATCCGCCTCTTGAGACAGTTCTCGTAAACTGTAAAGGGACTGATGTGAAGGCTTTCCCTTTCAAAATTGCTGATGCTAATACTCCTGTTTTTAGTATTATTGAACAGAACAATTTTACTAATGAATCCTTGCATATTATTGGTCAACAGCTTGACCGTATTGAAGAAAAATTTGCTGAAAGAACTGTTCTTCCAAAACAGGAGGTTGTTGAGAAATCTGTTGTTCCAAAACCTGAGAAACCTTTGATTGATTTACCCAGTCAAAGAGAAAAATTGAATTTTAGAACTTCTCAGGCAAAAACTCTTGAAATTGTTGAAAAAATGCTTTCTGATTTAAAGGTTAAAACTGAAGGTACTTCCACAAGTGCTGCTCGAACTATTTCAAGAAATGGAAAGGAAAATGTTTTTGAAGAAAACACAGATTCTGATTCATTGTCTTCTGTTTCAGCTAAAAAGATTTTTGATGATGATTTACCAAAAATTAAAAGATTTGTTGGAAAACACATTCCTGTGTCTTTTACAAAAAATTGGTATACAAAACCTACTCCTCCTGATATGCAGTTTGAAGAAAGACCTTTTCAAACTCAGTTTTCTGTTTCTACTGATAAACTTTATGAATGGAATATTGATGGTTTATCTGAACAAAAAATAATTAATAAAATGGCTCATATGTCTATGGTTGGAACTGCTTACTTGAATAACAATAATTATGGTCACTCTGAAATTGTTGAACTTCTTGTTACTAGTTTTACTGGTACTCTTCGTGGATGGTGGGATTCGTATCTCACAGAAGAATCCAGAGATTCTATTAAATCTGCTGTTAAAAAGAATGATGAAGGTTTCCCTATTTTTGATGAAAATCAAGGTCGAGGTATTCCTGATGGTGTTAATACTTTGATCTATACTATTCTCAAACATTTTGTTGGTACTCCATCCAATGTTTCATCTCGAATTTCTGATTATCTAAACAATTTGAGATGTCCTACTATGTCTGATTACAGATGGTATCAAGGTGTTTTCCTTTCCAGAGTCATGCTCCGAAAAGATTGCTATAAGCCTTATTGGAAAGAAAAGTTTATTGATGGTCTACCTCCTATCTTTGCTCATAAGGTAAAACAAGAGTTAATTGGTAAAAATGATTCCATTGATTATGATAATTTAACTTATGGTGATACTTTAAACACTATTAAATGACTTGGTATTGACATGTGTAATGATGAAAAATTGTTAAAACACCAATTAAAGAATAAGAGAAAAGCTAAGTATGAAATGGATAATTTCTGTGAACAATATGGTTTGCCCCCTATTGCTCATTCCAGGCAAAAAGGGAAAAAACATGATAAAGGTCACAAAAATTATAACCATAAAAAAATAAAAGATACAGAACAAGCTTTGTTAAACCTAATGATTTTTATGCTAAAAAGAAAAATGTTTCTAAAAAATATGATAAACAGAAATCTGGTAAAGGTAAATGTTTCAACTGTGGAAAACCTGGTCATTTCAGTAAAGATTGTAAGCAAAAACCTGGTAAGCTGAAAAATAAGTTTAATATGTTAAACATTAATGATAATGATCAAGAAGAACTATTCCGAATCCTTGAATCAAACGTCTCGTCTGATTCTTTGGAAGACAATTTTTCTTCATCTGACTCTTGTTATCAATTTGATGATGATTCCTCTGGTTCACCTACTGTTAAACTTGGTTGTAGAGATTCTTGTTGTAATGTTATTAAACTGTTAATGTTCTCACCAAAAATGAAGAAAACGAAAACTTGTTAATCAAATTGATAAGTCAGATTGAAAATCCTGAATTGCAAAAAGAATATCTTGATAAGTTTAAGAAAATTTTGAAAAAAGATGAAAATGATAAAAAATTGAAAGCGACAATAAGTTTTGACGAAACTTTGGAAATATTTAACAAAAAGAAATCCAAAGAATTAACTGTTAATGAACTCCAACATGAGATCAATGTTGTTAAACAAGAAATAATTGAATTAAAAAATGAATTTAAAAGCATTAAAAGTGATAACAGTGATCTTAAACAAGAATTGCTTTTGTTAAGAATTGATAAAAATCTTGATAAACATCAATCTGATAATGAACAAGATGAGCTCAAAGATGGAGATGAATCTAGTCAACAGACTCTTCTTTCTGACAAAGGTATTGTTGATGTTCTCACTGATTCTTAGCTTAATCTTGTTAATAAATTGCTTCCTCCAAAATGGTTTATAAAAGTTAAAATTGTTGTTTCTTATGATTATCATTTCAATGTTATTGCTATGATTGATTCTGGTGCGGATATGAACTGTATCCAAGAAGGATTAATTCCTTCAAAATATTTTGAAAAGTCAACTGAAAGATTGGTTTTTGCTAATGGTACTTAAATGAAAATTAAATATGAATTGAATAATACTCATGTTTGCCATGATAATGTCTGTTTCAAGATTCCTTCTGTTCTTGTTAAAAACATGACCGATAAAGTGATACTTGGTCTCCCCTTCATCAATGCTTTGTACCCCTTTCTTGTTGAACATGATAGAATTACTACTGATCCTTTTGGACAGAAAGTAAAATTCAAATTTGCTTCAAAATTTGAAATTGATACTGATAATGCTTTGACTCTAATTCATGCTAAGACTAATCATCTCAATTTTCTTAAGCAAAAAGTTAGATTCAAGAAAATTGCTGAATAGCTTTCTGATAAATTGTTACAATCAAAAATTAATAATTTTCAGAAAATGTTGATTGATGATGTTTGCTCTGATATTCCCAATGCATTTTGGCATAGGAAGACACACATTGTTAACTTGCCATATATTAAAGATTTTAATGAGAAAAATATTCCTACTAAAGCTCGTCCCATCCAGATGAATGCTGAAATGGTTGAGTTTTGTAAAAAAGAAATCCAAGATTTGCTTGATAAAAAACTGATCTAAAATAGCAAGTCCCCTTGGTCTTGTGCTGCTTTCTATGTGCAAAAAAATGCTGAAATTGAGAGAGGAACTCCTCGTCTAGTAATCAATTACAAACCTTTGAACAAAGTCTTAGAATGGATTAGGTACCCTATTCCAAACAAGAATGACTTAGTTCATAGATTGAGTGGTGCCGTAGTGTTTTTCAAGTTTGACATGAAATCTGGATTCTGGCAAGTTCAGATTAGTGAGAATGATAGGTATAAAACTGCTTTCACCACTCCTTTTGGTCACTACGAGTGGAATGTTATGCCTTTTGGTCTTAAGAATGCTCCTAGTGAATTTCAAAACATTATGAATGATTTTCAATCCCTTTACTGACTTCACCATTGTTTACATTGATGATGTTCTTGTTTACTCCAATTCTATTGATGAGCATTGGAAACATCTATATTCATTTCAGGAGACTATTATAAGAAGTGGTCTTGTTGTCTCTGCTAAGAAAATCAAACTGTTTCAAACAAAAATCCGATTCCTTGGCTATGACATCTCTAAAGGACAAATTCATCCTATTGATAGAGCCATTCAGTTTGCTGATAAATTCCCTGATGTCATCACTGATAAAACCCAACTCCAGAGGTTTCTTGGCTCTCTGAATTATGTTGCTGATTTCTACAAGGATATGAGGAAACAATGTAAACCCCTTTTTGATCGGTTACAGAATAATCCTCCACCCTGGTCTGATGTTCATACTTCCCTTGTTAAACAAATCAAGTCCCATGTTAAGGCATTGCCTTGTCTTGGTATTTCCACTCCTAATGCTTTCAAAATTATTGAAACTAGTGCTTCTGACATTGGTTATGGAGGCATTCTGAAACAGAAAATTTTCTCAGACTCATCTGAACAAATTGTTCGTTTCTATTCTGGAGTCTGGAA
Source organism: Lithocarpus polystachyus (assembly GCA_033629205.1). Taxonomy (NCBI): domain Eukaryota; kingdom Viridiplantae; phylum Streptophyta; class Magnoliopsida; order Fagales; family Fagaceae; genus Lithocarpus; species Lithocarpus polystachyus. Next base: position 35,154,080 of record CM066172.1, on the reverse strand, counting down.
TACTGCACAGTTAAATTATAGTACTATTAAAAAGGAAATTTTATCTATAGTACTATGTATTTCAAAGTTTCAAAGTGATTTGTTAAACCAAAAGTTTTTATTACGAATTGATTGCAAAAGTGTTAAATATGCTATTGAAAAAGATGTTGAAAATATTGCTTCAAAACATATTTTTGCCCGATGGAAAGCTATTTTAAGTGTTTTTGATTTTGATATTGAATACATAAAAGGATCTCAAAATGCAATCCTTGATTTCCTCACCCGTGAATTTCTGCAGTGTCACAATGGCAAGTAGGCGGTCGAAAGACAAGAGCCCTGCCACTGATAACACAATTGTTAAAAAGGAACATGTTTCTCCATTGGAGATTGTTAACCGTTTCACCCCCTTAGGTACCATTCCTAAGCCTAATTACTCTTCTGTTTTGGTCTCATCCTACGACCCTTATGCTTTAACCTCTATTAACCAACCTGTTAAAACTGTTTTCCCCAAAACTTCCTATACTTCCCAGTATGTTAAAAAACAATATTTCCAAAGCCTGTTTTCCATTGAGACAAATAGAGCCTCCATTACTGACCCCTTTAGACTTGCTACCAACTATTTTCCCCCAAGGTTTCATTGGATTCCTGAACATAGTGACAAAACTGTGAATTATTATGCTGATATCCTGAGCCATGAGAATTCAATCACTATTAAAGGCATCAAAGATAAGATCAATACTGGTAAAGTTATTTATCATAGTGTTTTCCTAAATCATATTCTGAAGAAATGTGGGGTCCCAATCTTGCCTCCACAAGGATGTCACCCAAATCCAATGTTCCATAATCCTACCATGATTACATCACTGCTTGGTTCAGATTTATGCTTCACTAGAATGAAAACATGACTCATTCATGGTTTGTTAACTTTGATAAAGAATTCAATTCCAATTTGCCTCTTTGGTTCGGCCAATGGTGGATCCAGTTTGGTTCTATTCCTGATATATTTACAGATCCATTAAAGGATTCTTTTGAATATTTCTCAAAAACATTCAAGGTTGATTCCTATAGTGCTAAATTCTCTCCTTTACTTCATTTCATTAAGAGATATAAAGTTCCTTGGATCCTAAAGTGGCAATATGAGAAGGACGGAGATGTTCTCACACGCCGATGGTTTGTCAAATGGTGGGATAAGTTTCCACACACACAATCTGTTATCAACAATGTTACCAGGGATTTGTCATCCCTAAATGCTTTGCCTGGTGTTAAGATCAATTCCCTAGTGCAGAAGGCTGAACTAGCTAATGCACATGCTTCTACATCTGTTACAACTGTTAAATCCTCTGTTAAGCCTAAAAAGAAGGGTTCTCCTTTGGATAAAATTCGCAAGGACCCTAATGCTCTATATGCCCTCCTCAAGTTGATTTCAAAGGAGAAGGTAGGTGATGATGGTTCAGAAGATGAACGGTCCTCTGAAGCATCTGTTTCAAAAAACCCATATTACCCTTACAATCAGGAATGGTTTGGTCATGATGAAGAAGACAATCCTGATTTAGCAGAAGACAATCCTTGTTTGTTTCCCACCAAAGATGCTGCCTGTTTCCCACCAAAGATGCTGCCTGTTTCCCACGATTGATGCTGCTTTCTATAAAGATGATTCCTCATGATTTTATCATTTCTCTCAGCACAAACTGATAAAATATGTTGATCCAGACTCTGATGCGAAGTGAGACAAAAAAGTAAAAAAATTACTGTTCACGGTACTGTTCACTGTTCACTATTACTGTTCATGGTTACTGTTCACTCCGAAAAATTTTGCCTATTTAAGGGGGGTTGTCCCTTAAGTTGTGCTCAGAACTCCTAAGAGATAGAAATCCTTAGACGGAGAACTCTCTAGACTCTCCTTAGGACTCCTTTCTCCTCTTTAGGATTCCCACTACTATCCTATTTCCCTTGTTTACAAAGCTTGTAACTAGAACTAGTCTCCAAACCTTGTACTGTTAAACTGTTGTTGTAATCCAGTGACCACTACTGCTGTAAGTGTTGTAATCTAGTTTCAATAATAACTACTTTCAGCTTTGTATATTTTAACTGTTTAATACTTTGCTTGGCTAGTTCTACCGCCCCCTAACTGCTTTAATATACTGTTTTGTTATATTGCTTGGCTGGTTCTACCGCCTCATAATTATTTTATATTGCTTATAATTATTTTGTTATACTACTTGGCTGGTTCTACCGCCTTATTATTGCTTTAAATTACTTTGATTATATATTGCTCTACCGCCATCTTGGACGGTTCTACTTTGCTATATATATATATAAAACCAAAGACTTCATGCGGGAGTGCATGAGCTCCTGCTATGTGGCGCTCTAATATTTTATTTAGCATTTTTAACCTTTTTTCATTAAGTTTTTTTACTGTTATCTAAAAGATCACATTAACTTTTCTTTTAACTGTTATCTAAAAGATAGGCTGTAGTTCAAAATTAAATTAAAATCAAACCAAATCTTATGAAAAGCCCAAGCCTATTTATTACGTTACATATTATGACCCAGGCCTGACCCTTCCACATTAACTTTTCCTACATTCTCCAAAATATGGGCTGGCATTATAAAATAAGACACACACTTTGAAAGACTCTCTTTACAATCTTCCTAATAAGACTCTTTCCTCTTCCTAATAAGTGTCACATCAATTTGCTCTTTCCTCTTCTTATTGCTGATAGTATTTTTGCACAAAAATGGATTATTTCTACACCATCTTCTTTTATATAGTGGAATCTATTAAAAAAAGATAAATAAACAGTTTATATGATAGAAAAAATAATTTCCCCAATTTGTTTTTTGTTTTAATTTCTAATGTAGAAGACTGTTAAAGCCAACAAATTATATGCCTAGTTGTCCACTCTCTTTCAAGGAATGTAAAAGATAATTGTACACTTTAATTAGCCAAAATAATTAAAGAATTGTAAAATTCATTTAGGCTATATATATTCATATTCTTAATTATGTGAATTCATAAAAATTGTGGTTCTTTTTATTTTCTTCCTCTTAATGATATGTATATTATAAATGAACATAAGATGAGTGTTATAGGGCCATAAAGAATAGTTAGAAATTATTTTAAAATAAAAGTATAAAGTTTCCACACATCGCGCGAAGCAGAGACCTCATGCGAGAGTGCATGAGGTCCTAACCATGTGACACTAATATTTCATTTAGCCTCTTTTACCTCTTTTCATGAAGTCTTTTTACTGTTACCTAAAAGTTCACGTTAACTTATTTTTACGGTTTTACCATTAATCTCTCATTAATTACTTGAGCTTACACCACACATTTCTCTCTTTTTTATGTCTTTTAAGAGTCCAAATCTTTTATCCTACTTTTCCTACTCCACTCTATACTTCGTAAATAAAAACTTGACATATGTCCACCCATTTAATTAAATTTTTAATTTTTGCTTTTCTTATTTAAGATACCTAAAATAAATCAAAAATAAAAACTCCAACACATTCCCACCACCACTGGTCATCATTGGTAGAGATTGCCAGTGCCATCAATGCCAGCAGTCAAGGCCATCCATCGCCTCTATTTTCAAGTAGTTGCCTTTATGCTTAGAGCATTCTCATTAAGAATGCGAAAAGTGCCAAATGCTAAATTTTAGCATCAATACACCAAAAAACTAACTCCATCAAACATTCCAAATCTCAAAAATTTTGAGATACTGCTACAGTGAGATTGTATTAATACAACCTCACTGTAGCACAAATCTTAAAACAAAAATTATTTTTTTATTCCACCAGTTACTATGCGTATATTTGTTTTTTATTTTTCTCTTCTTTCTTCTCTCTCCTCTCTCACTTTCCTCCTCTCTTTCCCATAGCTTCTCTGTTTCTCTCGGGTTCACAGTTTGAGCTCCTCCCCTCCAAGGTTCATCAGTCAGGCTTCAAAGCCCAAACGCCTTCGGAGTGTTGCCCCCGATATGGAGGTAGAGCTTGACGGTGGGGTGATTTGATTTTGTGATCGGCGTGGGTATGTTTGTGGGTTTGTGATTTCAGATTGTGATCGGCGTGGGCGTGGGTCTCTGGGTTGTGGGTTTGTGATTTTGGTTGTGATCGGCGTGGGCGTGGGCATGGGCATGGGTCTCTGGGTTATGGGTTTGTGACTTCGGATTGTGATCGGCGTGGGTCTCTGGGTTGTGGGTCTAGGTCGTAGTGGGTGTGTATGTGTGTTTTGCTCGCCGGCGTGTGTGTGTGTCTTGCTTGTCGGCGTGTGTATGTGTGTGTTTTGCTCGTCGGTGTGATGGGTTTGCCTCTCTGTCTTTCTTCTTTCTTCTCGTCAATTTGGGTTTTTTGATTGTGATGGTGGTTGATTTGTGATTTGGAAGAGGAAGGTAGTGGCTGGGCCTTTTTTTTTTTTTTTTTTTTTGTATGGTGGATTTTGGTTGCCACAGTGGAGGTTGATGCTGATAGTGCTGTGGCGGAGTTGGCTGTGACTGGATTTTGTGGAGGTTGTTTTTATATTATTTTAAAGTATTGTATATATTATTTTAAATAAAGTGGTAAAAAATATAGAACTTTTGATGTATGGTGTATTGTAAAATGAAGTGTTAAAATCAATAAAGTAGGTTTTTAAGATGCTAAATGCTAAATTTTTTAGAACTTTTGATGAGAATGCTCTTAGCAAACCCAAATATTCAATCCTATTGTTTTAACAAAAGAGCCACCTCTGGGTTCAGCAAACGAAAAAAAAAAAAGATTTTTATATATAATTATTCCTTGCATTTACTGTTTTCATAGCTTTTCTCTTCAATTATCAAGACACTGAAAATTTTCAGTTTTCCTTCTTAAATTTTGAATCACAACAGATTGCAAGCCTAGAAGTTTATGCTTTCTAACTTTCAATTCAAATCAACAAAGCAATTTTGCTTGGTCTAATAAACAAAGTCATAGATCTTAAGGAAACTATAGGGTGGGCTTCTTTTGAAGGGAAGCTAACGACAGTGTTCACACAAAATAGAGAGAGAGATCAATATGGGAATGTGTTGGGTTTTTTTCATTTCTTATTTGTTTTAGGTATCTAAAATAAGGAAAAAAAAATAAGGTGTCAATTTTTAAATATCTGTATATGTATCAATTTTTTTATTTGTGAAGTGTAGAGTGGAGTAGGAAAAGTGGAACAGAAGATTTGAACTCATCTTTTAGCATACTCACCATTTTAGTATTAAAACTAAAAGAAAAAAAACTAATTAAAAAAAAATTAAGGACTAATAGTAATAACTAACTAGAAAAGGTACAGGAGAGAGAAAGAGAGACATGAAAATGTTGTAGATTGTTAAATGAAATGTATTGTTTCACTATTATCAAAATAAAAGACCTAAGATTGACAAAGCATTTGTAAGAGAGAGAAAGAGGAATCTAAGGGGATCCCACATCCGTCATATTGGCCTCCCACAACCATCAAGCTGTCGAAACCTCTACGGCTAATTTTTTTTCTTTTTCTTTTTAAATTAGGGGTTTAAATATGATTTAGCTTGGGTACTTTGGTTGGATAGTTTTTTTTTTTTTTTTTTTTTGGGATATATAAATAGATAGAATATTTGGTGTGCAATGTAAAGTCATATTTTACCATAGTTTTAAATCATCTATAAGACACATGCATATGCACTAGCCCACACCATGTCTTAATGTCACATTATCAATGAGTGCATACGCACTAGCCCTTACATATATGACCCAAGTATGATCCTTTCCCATGTGTAGATGAAAGCTAAGACCCTAACCCACTTACAAACTCTCTTTCTCCTCCCCCATGTGTAGATAAAACTTGAAAGTTAAGACCCTAACTCGCTTAGAAGCTCTCTTCCTCTACAAACTTCTTCAGACTACACACACTCTTCAACTTCTTTGTAAACAACGGTTTGCAGTCCGGATTCAGTGATCCCATTTAACCAGACCAACATTCTTACTCATTTTTCAAGTCTTAATTCAACCCTTCTGTATAAACTATTGGAGATGTACAGTCAAGGAAGATATACAATCACTTTAAAAATTTTATTAAAAAAAAAAAGGAAATGTTCAGTCTAACCTCAACAGTCCCACCACTTTATTTTCTCTTCCTCTTCCAAAACTTCTCTCTCTCTCTCTCTCTCATTTTGAGTGATATATTAGGATTCCCCAAATTGAAGATAATATTCAATTTTACCAATGGGTACATTGGAAGGATTGTTTTCTAAAATAATGAGTGTTTTTCTTGCGGTGTTACAAAAAATGTCAAGCGGCATGTGATATGGCATAGTCACCAACAGTCATATTGCATTCAACTATATTCATTTTAAATTTTGAGTTGTCCATGATGCTATGTTTTTTTTTTTTTTTCTTTTACACAAAAGCATGAAAGTTGTAGGTCCGTCATAAGCATAAAGATGTTAGTAACTTTAGATATTGACAAACAATTGAGATACTACGGTCATAGATTATAATAGCATTTGTCCCTTCTATAGATTATAATAGCATTTGTGAAAATCTAAATGATTTATAGGATTCCAGTTACAAATATTTGGCATATAATCTATAATGAAAAAATAATTTTGGCATATGGTAGAAACTAGAGACTATAAAGACTTTTAGTTAGATGCACACCAAAATTTTTTTTTTTAAGTCTTCTAGTAGTATTTATTGTTTTAGTTTGTGACTAATAAAATTTAATTATACTTATTATGCAAAAGTCAAGATCAACATACTTTTAGGCAAAGTTTTCACATGCATCACACAAGTTTTAGACTAGTATCAACAATCTTTGATGCAAGCATAATCAAAGGCCGTCAAGTAAACTTTTCTTGTATATTTAGGGATTATTCGTGTATGTATGTGACTGTGACGCACAGAAATTATACAAAATACACAGTTTCATTTAAATAATCTCTCTCTCTCTCTCTCTCTCTCTCTCTCTCTCTCTCAAGTATTAAAGCTACAACATTGAGGCTTTCAAAAGTCTTTGTTTGTCATTGTGCAACCCTACATGCTCCCAAATGTGATAGTTCAACCACTCTACATGTGCCACGTGTCAATCCAAAAAAAAAAAAAAAGTGCCGCATCAACTTCAGGCCACAGTAGCATCTTCTGTAATGTCACTTGCCTCGTCACTACCAAGTCAGTACATTATCATGTCAATCAGACAATCACCATGTTGACAATTGTGTCATCTGCTTGGGCTGGACCAATTCGATTCCAACTCGAAACACAGATCTGACCCATTAACCTGGTTTCATGACTTTCTTTCATCTCGACTACACCTAATCATATATTTATTAGGTTCTTTTTTATTAGTATTTAACAACAAAAAAATTATCAATTGTGATGATGCCAAAAATCAACTCAGTAAGCTGCAGGGTCTTCGCGCGTTCCGGGTAAACCTGCACGAGTGGAAAGAACCTCAAAGGGGAAGTACCAGTGTGGTACCGGCCAACGACCCTCCGATGGTTAAGTTAGTATTGCTCACAACTCCAGAGTGCTAGAGCTGGGGTAGAAACATGCGTACCTTTGTTCATGAGGGTCGAGGATATTTATAGTGGTGTAGAGTTGGGGCCTTTGGCGTGTCCGAGGAGATAACCTCTGATCGGAACCATACCCTGATGCGTGTTCTTTACGGAATCCTTTCCTCACCGGAGCCATCCCCTGTCGCATGGGGTGCAAGTTATCTATCTAAGTAGTAGTGTGTGCGACAAGATTCTTTTCTCGACAAAGCGTATGTCACAAGATACGTTGACTCCTTCAGCTTCGTCCCGTCATCCATTCATCCCGTCGATGTGTGTAGGCTACGCCGTCGGGTCATGCTGGGGAGTTGGTCGGGGGTGACGGAAGGAGGGGGGACGTCAGTCCTTCCATGGATGGGGTAGTGTCTGTCCTTCCATCGTTTCCAAATGGTAGGTGCCTCTTCGGTGCCATGACGTGACTCGGTAGGGTCCTTCCTAGTTGGGGCCGAGCTTTCCTTGGGCAGGATCTCTGGTGGCGCCCATGACTCTTCTTAGAACAAGGTCTCCGACCTGGAAGGCCCTGTACTTGACTCGGGAATTGTAGTTCTTGGTCATGTGATCTTGGTATCGTGCAAGCCTTTGTTCGGCCGCTGCTCTGACTTCGTCGATTAGGTCCAGCCGTAGGCGTAATGCCTCATCATTCCTGTTTTCATCGTGGGCGTTCACCCTGTAGGTTGTGAGTCCTACTTCGGCCGGGATGACTGCCTCGCTTCCGTAGGTTAGCCGGAATGGCGTTTCTCTTGTTGGGGTCCTTGCCGTCGTCCTGTATGCCCAAAGTACGCTGGGTAGTTCCTCAGGCCATATCCCCTTTGCCCCCTCAAGCCGAGTCTTGATAATCTTCAGCAAGGATCGGTTCGTCACTTTGACTTGGCCGTTGGCTTGGGGGTGGGCGGGGGAGGAGTAGTGATTTTTTATCCCCAGCTGCGAGCAGAAATCTCGGAAGGGACCGTTGTCAAATTGTTTGCCATTGTTCGAGACTAGGACCCTAGGGATCCCGAATCTGCATATGATGGATTTCCAGACAAAGCTTCGCACGTTCTTCTCTGTGATAGTGGCCAGAGCCTCAGCTTTTATCCACTTTGTGAAGTAATCTATGCCTACTACCACGAACTTCAGCTGCCGTATAGCCGTTGGAAATGGACTCATAATATCTAGTCCCCATTGAGCAAAAGGCCATGGGGCTGTCATGGGAGTTAGCTCTGCGGGCGGCTGTCGGACAATGTCGCTGAACCTTTGGCATTTGTCGCAGGCTTTGACGTAGGCCTGGGCGTCTTTCTGCATGGTAGGCCAATAATACCCCGCCTGAATCAACTTGTGCGCCAGTGATCGAGATCCCGAGTGGTTTCCACAGACTCCCTTGTGGACTTCCCTCATGACATAGTCCACTTCTTCGGGGCTCAAACACCTCAGGTACGGGCGAGAGAAGCCCCTTTTGTATAGGACGTCCTTCATTAATACGAACCTTGCAGCTCGGACCTTCAGCTTTCTGGCGGCTTCTCTTTCGTCTGACAAGGCGCCATCCTTTAGGTAGGAGACTAGCGGCGTGGTCCAATTGCCTTCGGAGCCTATTTCCTGCACACTGATAAGCTCTATTAGTGGCGTCATTTGCACAAAGGAAAGCACATTGTCGGGGGGGGGGGGGGGGGGGGCATGTATTCGGAAGAGGCGGCTTTGGCAAGACGGTCGGCTTGCTCATTTTCTTCTCTAGGTATTTGGATCACTTCAGCGCTTAGCTCCTTCACTCTTTTCTTCGCTTGATCGAGATACATTCTCATTATGTCGCCTCTACACTCATAGTCTCCGGTTACTTGGTTAACGACGACTTGGGAGTCGCAGAAGGCTACTACTTTTGTGGCCTCTGCTGCTTTGGCGAGGTCGATCCCAGCTATCAGTGCTTCGTATTCCGCCTCATTATTAGTGGTGGGGAAATCTAGGCGAATCATGCATTCGATCTGATCTCCCTCAGGGGAGCAAAGTACGACACCTATCCCTCCGGCCCGCCTGGTTGACGATCCGTCTGAATGCAAGGTCCATGAAGGGTGTTCGTCTGCCCCCTAGTCTTCACCGCTAGTGAATTCGGCAATAAAATCAGTGACAGCCTGCCCCTTGACGGCTGTGCGGGGGCTATACCTGATGTCGAACTCAGTCAATTCGATCGCCCATAGGGCCAGGCGACCGGCCGCTTCGGGGTTGTGCATCGCCCGTCACAGGGGTTTGTCGGTTAAGACAACAATCGTATGAGCTTGAAAGTACGGCTTAAGCTTGCGGGCCGCAGTGATCAAGGCGAAGGCAAGCTTCTCCATGGGTGGGTACCTTTCTTCTGCCCCGCGGAATGCCCGGCTGGCGTAATACACAGGCCTTTGGACCTTGTCTTCCTCTCTGACCAAGGCCGCGCTGACTGCCGCCGGGGAGACGACCAGGTAAAGGAAGAGCTCTTCCCCCGGTTGCAAGGGACTCAGCAGCGGTGGTGAAGAGAGGTAGGCCTTCAGCTCTTCAAACGCCTTTTGGCACTCGCCCGTCCACTCGTAAGACTTCTTCAGCGTACGGAAGAAGGGCAGGCACTTATCCGTCGCCCTTGATACAAACCTGTGCAGGGCGGCCACTCTCCCATTCAAGCTTTGTACCTCCTTCATGTTCTTCGGGGGGGCCATCTCCATTATGGCTCGAATCTTGTCTAGGTTGGCCTCGATGCCCCTTTGGGACACCATAAAGCCCAGGAATTTTCTCGCCGCCACTCCAAACGCGCACTTTGCCGGGTTGAGCTTCATGTTGTAGAAACGGAGTGTGTCGAATGTTTTCTCGAGGTCCTTCAGGTGGTCTTCCTTCCTTCTGCTTTTTACCAACATGTCATCGACATATACTTGAACATTCCTCCCTATTTGGTTAGCGAACATCTTGTTCTTGAGTCTCTGATATGTGGCGCCCGCATTTTTCAGTTTGAATGGCATCACCTTGTAACAGAAGAGGCTCTAGCTGGTGACAAATGAGGTCTTCTCCTGGTCAACCACGTCCATCCGGATCTGATTGTACCCTGAGAAGGCATCCATGAAGCTCAGCAGCTGGTGTCGGGCTGTAGAGTCCACCAGTGTGTCGACTCGCGGGAGGGGGTAGCTATCTTTGGGGCACACCTTGTTCAGGTCTGTGAAGTCAACACACATGCGCCACTTCCCGCTAGCCTTCTTGACCATCACCACGTTGGCCAACCAATCGGGATAGTATACTTCTCGGATGAAATCCGCTTCTCGTAGCTTGCCGACTTCTTCTGCCACTGCCCGGTCTCGTTTTGGGGCAAACACTCGCTTCTTCTTACGGACGGGCCGGAAAGAGGGCGACACATTCAGCTTGTGCACCATGACTGAAGGGTCAATTCCCAGCATGTCGTCGTGACTCCAAGCGAACACATCCTGGTTTTTTCGGAGGAAAGCCACGAGCGCCTGGTGAGCTGAAGGGCTGGTGAGAGCGCCGATCCTGGTGGTCCTGTCTGGCCTGGACTCGTCGAGTTCTATCTCCTCGAGCTCCTCTGCGGGTTCTGCCCCTACCCGCTGCTCTATGTTCATTGCTTGCAAGTGGCCGTCCGCTTCCACCATTGCTACATAGCATTCTCGTACGGCCACCTGGTCTCACCATAACTCCCCCACACCATCCTCGGTGGGGAACTTGAGCATCATGTGGTAGGTCGACGTTACGGCCTTCCAGGCGTTGAGGGTGGGCCGTCCTATGATAGCGTTGTAGGCGGACGAGCAGTCAACGACGAGGAAGGTGACATCCTTGGTGATCTGCCGGGGATACTCCCCAATTGTGACCGGCAAGGTGAGAGCGCCGAGGGGGTGCACTCTCGTCCCTCCGAACCCAATGAGTGGAACGTTGGTAGGTACCAAGTGTTCCTTGCCAATCCGCATCTATTGAAATGCCGGGTAATAGAGGATGTCTGCAGAGCTACCATTGTCAATCAAGACCCTGTACGTGTTATAGTCTCCCAGCCAGATGTTGACAACAAGGGCGTCATCGTGTGGATGATGAAGACGTTGGGCATCTTCTTCTGTGAACTCAATAGTGGGGCTGCTGACACGCGGCCTCTTCTGGGTCACGCCTGCAGCTTGGACGTTCTGCACTGCTCTGAGATAGGCTTTCCGAGCTTTCTTCGTTGATTCGACGGCCGCCACACTCCCAATAATCATCCTTATGTCTCCTATGGGCGGCCTAGGGCGCTCATTGTCCCGGCGTGGGGCTTGTTCTTGTTGAGGCATTTCTGTCCTTTCTCTGCTGACGAACCTTTGCAGCTTTCCTTGCCTGATCAGGGCCTCGATTTGCTGCTTCAAGTCGTAACAGTCGGCGGTGTCGTGGCCGTGATCTCGGTGGAAGCGGCAGTACTTGTCTTTGGGTCGTCTATCAGGATTTCCCTTCAGCTTTCCCAGAAATGTCAGGGACCCTTCGTCTTTGATCTGCATCAAGACTTGGTCGACCGGGGCCGTCAGCGGGGTGAAGCTTGTGAACTTGCCTGCAGGGGGCTTCGGGCGCCTGTTGTCTCGGCCTTCCCTTGTTCGAGGTGTCTTCCGCCCCTTATCCTGCCGTAGTCCTCCTGTCTTTTGCGCCTCTTGGGAGGCCTCTCTTCCCGGGCCCGTAATGCATCTTCCGCATTCATGTACTTCGTTGCCCAGTAAAATACATCCGACATCGTCTTCTGGTCATTCTTGTATAGAGAGAAAAAGAATTTACCCTCCTTCAGTCCGTTGGTGAACGCGGCAACCTGTATTTTATCGTCCGCTTCATCGATCGAAAGTGCCTCTTTGTTGAAGCGGGCTATGTCGGACCTGAGCGTCTCATCCTCCCATTGCCTAATGTTCATCAAGCACACGGTGGATTTTTATATCTGTGCCCCCCGATGAAATGCGTAGCGAACTGGGCACTCAACTCCCTGAAGGAACCGATAGAGCCGGGGCGTTAGCCTGCCGAACCAGGTCCTTGCGGAGCCTTTTAGCGTCGCCGGGAAGGCCTGGCACATGATTTCGTTCGGTACGCCGTGCAAGTGCATCAATGTCTTGAAGGATTCCAAGTGGTCTAGTGGATCCTTGGAACCGTAGTAGCTTTCTATCTGAGGCATGCGGAACTTTGGCTGTGTGGGGAACAAAATGACGGGTGCGGTGAAGGGGGAGTCTGTACAGTGGACGAGGTCATCGAGGTCGCTGGACACTCATCCTTTGAGGGCGTTCATCATAAAGTCCATACGCTCCTTCATCAACCGCATCTCATCGGCAACGTTAGGCGGAACATTGTCGGCGGCCGACGGACGGCTCGTCCTTTGCCCTTCAGGTCGGCTCAATGCGTTGCTTCCTTCTGGGCCTCCATGATCCCTCTCCTGGGCGCTGTGTTCCTCATTTTCTCCCTGGTGGTCAACCGTCGCGTTCCTCCGCAATAGCTGTTCTTCCAAGTCATTGTTACGTTTTGTGAGGCGTTCCACCGCAGCCGCCAGAGTCTAGACTTGTCTCTCGAGGGCCGTGGTGTGTTGTACGTTGCCTTGATCGATCGTTCATGGTGGTAACCCTTGAACGCGTGAGTACCATGCAACTCTTTGTCCGGAAAGCACATAACACAGCCTACGTACGTGTACTTTCCCACAGACGGCGCCAACTGATGATGCCAAAAATCAACTCAGTAAGCCGCAGGGTCTTCGCGCGTTCCGGGTAAACTTGCACGAGTAGAAAGAACCTCAAAGGGGAAGTACCGGTGTGGTACCGGCCAACGACCCTCCGATGGTTAAGTTAGTATTGCTCACAACTCTAGAGTGCTAGAGTTGGGGTAGAAACATGCGTACCTTTGTTCATGAGGGTCGAGGATATTTATAGTGGTGTAGAGTTGGGGCCTTTGGCGTGTCCGAGGAGATAACCTCTGATCGGAACCATACCCTGATGCGTGTTCTTTACGGAATCCTTTCCTCACCGGAGCCATCCCCTGTCGCGTGGAGTGCAAGTTATCTATCTATGTAGTAGTGTGTGTGACAAGATTCTTTTCTCGACAAAGCATATGTCACAAGATACGTTGACTCCTTCAGCTTCGTCCCGTCATCCATTCATCCCGTCGATGTGTGTAGGCTACGCCGTCGGGTCATGCTGGGGAGTTGGTCGGGGGTGACGGAAGGAGGGGGGACGTCAGCCTTGACCACGCCGTCGCCCAGGTGGAGGGTGACGGCACCTTCCCCCATCAAATTGTATGTCACATAAAAATAACTTCAATCAATATTTTTGCATTTATATGGAATGGCTATTGGTTTGATATTTTTTTTTTTTTTTGATAATCACTATTGGTTTGGTATATTTCCCTTCTTAGAGAGCCTATTAGCTCACAACAAATGGAAACATATAGAAAGCCTATTAGCTTAACAACTAATACACTCTTATACTGACTCTCGCATGTTCTATTACAACTATAAACAAATATGAATTGAGTATTTTCAATCATAAATATTATCTTTCCTAACAAAATGAAAAATGATATTCTGGCAAATTCTGACTTTGTTCATTAAAAGTAAAATTACTACGAAAATTCATATAAAATCATTGCACTAACTATCGAAAGACTTACTCTTATTGTTTTTTATAGTCTAAACAATTTTAACTTGCACCTCCTTTCCATCATGGTCCAACAATGTTCTTTTACTACAAGAATAAGCTACATCATTCATGATCTTAGTCTACTAAATCAAGTAGACCTATTTCAATATGCCAATATCTTACATCACAAAAATATTGCATAATTTCACAAGAGACTTTGAATATTTATTTGTTGATAATAGCAGCATCATAAAATATCATGTTAGGCTACATTTTTTTTTTTTTAATGAAAATGCTAGGCCACATTATTCTAATAGTTCTGTGCTTTTGTCATGTGATGCATTCCTTAAGAATTTATTTATTTAGGCTTCCACCTCAACAAATTTATATCAAAGGAGTAGGTCATTAGATTAGCCAATGAAGTAAATGCATATATTAATTATCTATAGTGCTTTGATTATTGTAAGGGTTATGTTTTTATGTGATTGGCATATCCTTTAAAAAACAAGTAATTGAGTCTTAGTTTCTAGTGTTTTCAAGAAGACCTAGTTTGAATAACAAGTAATATTATTGAAGATACAAGATTACTCAAGGAAATATGAAACTACAGGTTCCAATACATCCTTGATACCTATTGATCTAGCAAGATCTAATGAACCTTGATACCTAGCTTGACACCTCTCGATCTATCAAGTCTCTAGAATATTGAATATAAACATCTGTTTTCAGCTCACAGTGATTTAACTTCCTAGGGATTCATGTACTAGGGTTGTAGGGCATACAAAAGACATATTTTATAGCAGTCATAAAAAAAGATAGAGACATACACATATAACAGGAGTGGTTGTGACATTTATGCGTCTACTCTTTTGTGCCAAGCTACTTCTGCTTTATTCAAACGTGGATTAAAGAACTCTACAAAAGCTACAACAATCAAAAAGTTTGTTGAGCAATCAATCACAAATAGGGAGATTCGTGTAGATGAAAAGTCTTCTATAAGATCAAGTTTAATTAGGGATTAGAACTAAGACTGGCATAGCTAAGTAGGTTCTACTGTAGGTAGGCACTTTAAGATAGGCTTTAGGGTAAGATTCCTCATGCTTGTAACTAATTTTTCTTGCTGGTAGATTATTCAAGGGTGGTGACCTGAAATTCACCTGGTAGGATTTTGCTTGCGAGGGTTTTCCCTATCGTGATTAAATCTCCGTGTCAAACTTAATTTACACTGCACTCTATTTAGTTTGGTGATTTGATTGTGCCTTAATATGATTTGCATGTAACATTGACTAATTAACCAACTTGGGTAATTGGATTAGTTAATTGGGGTCAATCTATAAACCCAATATTATTTATATTAGAGGAATTTAAATGATTATTTTTATAAATTTTATATAAGAAACTATTTTTATTTGAGATTACTAATATAATAAATAAATGTATTTTGTTATATTAATTATGTGAAGTGATGCATTAATTATTTAAATATAATGAAATTTTAATGTCATTTTACTAAGATGTATATGATAAATAATTAATTTGAAATATGGTATTCCTACTCCAATTTTAATTATTGTTGGTGCAAACACAATAATAATAGAAATAACGCAAAGAGACCTTCACCCTTTACCTACCTCTTGCGCACGTATTTAGCCCAATATCTTAGTCAATTCATATTAACCCATTAATCACTACAATTAAAAAGAATAAAATAGTCTCCCTCCTTTTTTAATGTGGGATTAAACATTTTCACTAACTCCTCATCTTCTATATTCACTCTCATATCTTTACATTTATGTTGTAATATCTATTCATTTTAATTAATTAATATTAAAATGCTCCAACAATCCCCCACTGATTTTAATATTAAATTTTTTTAGTTAAAGAGAGATTACCAAGCAAAGACGAGTCACTATGCATCATGAAGGTGGGCTTCGCATTGAACTTTCACTTAGTAAAACAGCGATCTCAACTCTAGAGTCGTAGTAGTCTTTGACTTGAACTAAGGCTGTTTAGGGAAATTAAGCGTCACTGCTTACACATAACAACCCAGGTGTTGACATGAGCTTTTATAGCTAGCACTTTACGGCTGTGTGCTGATCCCAATTTCATGTGTGTATTTGAGATTAAGTCCAAATCTCATAGGGAGCAGCCCTACCCCCACACTCACATAGGTGAAATTTTGTCAAGGGTGCTCCTGTAATTCTGACACCCCACTCATACGAGCTACAAATTTCATTAAGAGTTTTTTACTCAACCTCTCTACATTACAGGATAAATGCACTTACATCATAGGGATGAACAATTTAAAAAATTATTTACAAAATAAATAATTAAAAAAAATAAATAGTATATTTCTTACGACCATCTTATAATTTGTTTTTCCCATTAAACCTAATTCTCAGGATCTTTGGTCCTTGGGTTGGGTATTCTCATATATGGCTCATGATTTTATGGACTTTAGTCCCATCCCTCTCGATGTATTCCAGACCCTATCTTTTGCCAAGGCCTTGGTAAATGGATCTGCAAGGCTATCATTATTTATAGGTCTGAATTTATCATTGTAATAACGGTTTTTAACTCTACCAATTGCGGCAGTGCTATCACAATGAATTAATATAGGTGGAATTGGATTTTCCCAAAGTAGAATTTCATACAACAAATCTCTATGCCAATTTGCCTCTTCACTAGCTGAAGCTAATGCTATTAATTCAACTTCCATTGTTGAGTTAGCAATTATTGTTTGCTTTTTAGATTTCCAACAAATAGTACCACTACCTAAGGTAAAAATATAACCAGTGGTGAAGAGAGAATCATCTAACAAAGTATTCCAATCATTCACAGGAAATAAATGAACACTAGAATCAAAAGGAGTAGCTACACTTTTGTGATCATGAAAATTATATTTTCTCAATATTTTCTCAACATAATGTGATTGATCAAGAAAGATCTCATCACATGTTTTTGTAATTTTCATGCTCAAAATAAAATTAGACTCACTAAGATCTTTCATATCAAAATGGCTTTTAAGCATATTTTTTTTCTCATTTATAATATGCATATTTGAGCCAAAAATCAACATATCATCCACATAGAGGCTAATAATAACATGTAAATTATTCCATAATTTAGAATAAATACATTTATCACATTCATTTTATTTATAACCATTCTCAATCATGCAGGAATCAAACTTTTCATGCCACTGCTTAGGTGCTTGTTTTAAGCCATATAAGGATTTAGTTAGTTTACATACCTTGCTTTTTTGTCCAGGCTTTACAAAGCCTTCGAGTTGATCCATATAAATCTCTTCCTCTAGGTCCTCATTTAGAAAAGCAATTTTTACATCAATTTGATAAATTTTCAAATAAAAAATTGCAGCAATAGCTATTAACAATCTAATAGATATAATTCTTGTTACCGGAGAAAATGTATCAAATAAATCAAGATTGGCTTTTTGTTTAAAGCCTTTTGCAACAAGTCTAGCTGTAAACTTATCTATTGATCCATCCAATGTCAACTTCTTTCTAAGGATCCATTTACAACTTATGGTCTTACAACCTGGCGGAAGATGTACTAATTTCCAAGTTCTATTAGAAATTAGAGATTTCATCTCATCATTTATAGCCTCTATCCAAAATATAGCATCAGGTGATGTTAAAAGCTCTTTTAAATTTTGGGAATTTTCATCAATGTTGAAAACATAATAATCAAAACCAAAATCATTTTGAACTCTAGCTCTTTTACTCCTTCTAGGTTCCATTTTAAAATTTTCTTGATTTTGTAAATGAGAAGTAGAAGAACTAGGTTGTGACAAAATATTTTCTTCACCCCCACTATTTTTCAATTTAAAATGAAATTTTTCTTCACTAAAAATTGCATCACCAGATTCAAAAATTATTTTGTTTTTAAGATAAAAAAATCTATAGGCTACACTATTAATCACATAACCAAGAAAAGTACAGGTAGTAGCTCTTATACCTAATTTAGGTATTTTAGGGCCAGTAAGCCTTATATAAGTAAGACAACCCATACTCTCAAATATACCAAATTTAGCTTATGTCCTTTCCACATCTCAAAATGTGTGATATGTGACTTTTTATGTGGCACCCTATTCAAAACATAACATGATGTTAAAATAGCTTCACCCAAAAAATGTAAAGGTGCACCAGACTCAATCAACATGGCATTGAACAAAACCTTGAGGATAGGCTCAACGCTGTTTCCAAAGAGGACAAATCCTTCTAATGTCGGGCTGGGGCGAAAATCCCTCCCACACACATAAATCAGAGTGAATTAATTCAAGTAATTCAGTATTTCTTACAACACTTTTATGAGGCCTCTTTGTAATCTTAGCTTGACTACAAGTTTCACACTTTTCAAAATCTTTAGACAATCTTGGAATTAATCCTAAACTACTCATAATTCCCACATATTTACTATATATATGACGAAAACGAGTATGCCAAAAATTAATAGAAGAAAACATATAAACTGAACTAATAGATGCTTTATTATTCTCAACATTCAATTTAAACATTCCATCACAAGCATAACTCTTACCCACAAATAATCCCTTTTTAGTGATTACATAGTTATTAGATTCCATAGTTTGCTTGAAGCTAGCCTTGTTAAGCAAAAAACTTGACATCAAATTCTTCCTCAAGGACGGAGTGTAGTACATCTTTCAATGTTAGCACACGCCTAGAAGTGAATTTCAAATCAACCTCACCACTCCCAAGAACCTTGGTTTTGCTAGAGTCTTGCATATCAGTTTTTTCTTCTTCAAAAAATGTGTACAACTTGAACCAATTTTTGTCATAGCAGACGTGTTTATTAGCACCAGAATTTGCCCACCACCCTTTAACATATAGCACCATATTGATGTCTGTAATCATAGCCACTAAAGGCTCTTCAATTACGTTAGCCTGCGGGACAGATTCACGTTTCCGAAATTTGCAAAATCGAACAATATACCCACTCTTGCTACAGACAAAAAAGGATTTGATAAATTGATCTTGTGAAGGAGATCATTGGTTCTTATTGTAATTTTTATTCGGGTTTCCCCATCATTGAGGTCTATTATATATATATAACCGAAACCTCTGAAACTCCCACAATTTTTCACGTCAACACAACGTTTAAATAAAATTATTTTTGTTTAATCCAAACTTAATAGGGAGTGAAATTTTATCTCTCTAACAAGTCCAACTTAAACTCAAACTCATCATTTTTTTTAAATAAAATTATTTTTGTTTAATCCAAACTTAACAAGGAGTGAAATTATATCTCTCTCCCACAATTTTTCACATCAGCACAATATTTAAATAAAATTATTTTTATTTAGTCCAAACTTAATAAGGTGTGGAACTCTATCTCTTTAACAAGTTCAACTTAAACTCAAACTCATCATTATCACTTAAAAAAAAAAAAAACAAAATCACCTTGTTTAGTCCAAACTTAACAAGGAGTGAAACTCTATCTCTCTAACAGGTCTAACTTAAACTCAAACTCAAACTCAAACTCAAACGTTGATTAAAAAAAAAAAAAACTTGACTAAATCCTATATTAAGATTATCCTAAATGTGGCTTTATTTGCATAAATCTTCTTTGGATAATAGAAGAATTCTACTGCAACTTCTTTAAAAAGTAATTTTCATACATAAACCACCAAACTCTTTTTAGCCTTTTTTACAAGATAAAAAGTTTTCAATAATTGAAATTATTTTTTTGAATGGTCTTTCTTTTATATTTCTCTATTGTTTAGTTATATATATTTTGTTTTGTTTCAATGAATCATCTGATTCTTTAATCTTTTTTGGTCTTTTAGAAGTTTTAATATCTAAATTTTTGAATTATTTTTTTGCAGTATTTGAAATTGTCTGACAAATTTTTGGTAAGCCATTGCAACTTTAAGCAATGACTTCTTCATCAAATTGTAACTCAAATTGAAGTCATACAAAAGCAAATCATGCAAGGTGTAGTTTCCTAATCAATTTAAGATTTTATAAAATTATTTTGATTTACCTCACAAATATGTAAGTTCCCATGCATAGCACGAGTTAGCAACTAGTTATTTTTAAAGGCTTTCCTTTTAGGCTTCAATTGACCATTTCTAGGAAAGTGATTTTTTGGGCATATTATTGTTGGCTGAAATAAGGTTTACCTTTGTGGTGGAATTATCATCGCTTTCTTGTGTCATGAGTGCATCTTGTCTTTTAGCCTCCTCCTCCACATGGATGCGTGTGACCAAAGTCTCCAAGGATGTCTCCTTTTGTTTGTGCCACAAAGTCTTTTGAAACTCCCTTCAAGATTGTGGTAGTTTATCAACTATGCCAGCTACCACCAAATTATCTACAATCTTTATGCCTTCGGATCTCAATTCTGCCACAATCATTTGGAAGTCCTGTGCTTGATCCACCACCGATTTTCCATCCACCATTGAGTAACGGAAAAATCTACTAGCAGCATACTTCTTTGCACCAGCCTCCTCATTACCATACTTGCTTTGTAAAGCTTTCCAAATTTTCTTGGTAGAATTATAAGTTGTATCATAATAATCATAGAAATAATCAGCAAGAAAATTCAAAATATAAGAGCAACAATTATATTCATCTTTTGTATATTTATCTATTTTTTCTTGATATAGACTAAATTCTTCCCCATTCATCTCATCGATAGAAACTTTTGATGGATTCTTGTTAGTACCTTCACCCTTCACCTCTCCCTTGCGCACGCATCTAGCCCAATATCTGAGTTAATTCATATTAGCGTATTAATCACCACAAATAAAAAGAATAAAATAGTCTCTCTTATTTTCAATGTGAGATTAAACATTTTCACTAACTCCTCATCTTCCATATTCACTCCCACATCTTTACATTTAGGGGTAATTACACATAACCCACTTGTGGTTTGGGCGAAAATCACTTTGCCTACCCGTGTTTTGAAAAATATCACTTAACCCACCTGTGGTATGTTTCCGTCAATCTCCGTAACTCACCTCAAGCCCAGCCATTACAAAAACACTTCTTAACCCCAAAACACAACATAACATGAATCAAAATACCCAAAACTCAGAAACTTTTCGAGAGAGAGACCTATGGTGAGATCAATGTGTTCTTCATGGTTTGGAGTGTCTGGAGAGGGAGAAAACACAAGTTTCACAACATTGAACTAGGGGGAGAAAACCCATTATTCAATTTTTTCTCTTTGTTTGGTTTCCAAGAAAATAGAAGGGAAAAAAAATATTAGGTATTGTAGTTTATGCTGTTTGAGCTTTATATTGTTGTGTAAAGGTTGAAACTTTTGATTTGTTTTCGATTGGGAATGAGAAAGAAATTTTGGTTTTTGTGATTTCTGTTGCCTCTATTATGCTAAAGTTAATAAAAGCTTGCCTTTATTATTTTTTGGCTAGAGTTAATACAAGAATGCTATTATGCTAATGTAGGTAACGCTTATAGATTTTACAGGAGGCTTATAGAAAAACTTGCAGGCAATACAAGTACCCCACTACACCCTGGATATATAGAAGTTACTTGTTTGGTCTTATAGATGAGGATGCAAAGAGCGCTGCTCTGGGAAATTTTGAACGTCATTAGGGAACTTATAGGTATGATGGGTAGCCAAAATAAATTTCTTGTGCCTACACAGAATATGGAATATCTTCCCAACAAATGGTGTGTGTTCAATCCAAATGCCAAAGATTTGAGCAAACTAGCAGACAACATAAATTTTGCTTGCACCTTCGCAAATTGCACCACACTTAGATATGGGTCCTCTTGTAATAGTTTGGATGCTAATGGGAATGTCTTGTATGCATTTAATATGTATTTCTAGATACAGAATCAGGATACAATGGCCTGTAGTTTTCAAGGGTTGGCCCAAGTTACAATTTTTTTGGATATGTTCTTCATGATCTGGGTTTTATTTTTTTGGGTATGTTCTTCATGTTCAAAATTTGTGTGAATGGAGAGAGAGACAAATACCACTTTTTGATCTTGTTTCTCTTGCATTTTTGTGCTATTTTTTGTTTTGAGAGGAGAGAGACATATAATTTGAGCAAAAATACCTATTTACCCCTGATTTTAACAGAGGTGGGTTACGGGAAAACAAACGGAACATATCACAGGTGGGTTAAGTGATACTTTTCAAACTACGGATAAGTAAAGTGATTTTCGCTCAAACTATAGGTGCGTTTAGTGTAATTACCCCTTACATTTGTGTTGTAATATTTATTCATTTTAATTAATTAACATTAAAATGCTCCAACAATTTGTTACTTTTGCAACAATTGAAACCAAATATATATATATATATATATATATATATATATTAACACACAATCAAGGGCACAGAAAAAATAATTGAAGGATATTTGCATTTTGATTTTATCACAACAACATTTGCATTCTTTTTTTCTTTTCTTTTTAGAAGGATATTTGCATTCTTAAGTAGGCAAGAAACTTGTCTAGCTATATCATTATGCAATTTTCAAATTTATAAATACATATTGTATGATCAAATTCAAACTCTCCCATTGTATCTATTAAATTATCAAAATAATAATAACACTATTTAAATACAATAAAGAAAGTAGTAGCAAATATTTTATTGTGTAATGTATTTTTATAACAAATTCAAACTCTCCCATTGTATGTATTGAATAAATGTAGGGGAGTTTCCAGCAAGAAGTAGCATGTTACCTCTGCATTAAATGGTGGACAATAACTTTATCAGCTGCATTGATGAGGAAGTAACCTGAACAGTGTAATTCACAACTAAACAGTTCCTTCTACTACCTTCATCAAAGGTTTAAAGGAGCAGATGTCACAATGAGAACCAAGTTAGGTAAAGATGGAGGGTCAAGATGTGAGGTAGAGGAGAGTATATAAGAAAGAGAAGGTTCTCAGAGAAAAAGATAGAGAGAAAAATATCGGAAAAAGGAGAGTTAGAATAAGAACATTGAGAGAAGAGAGCAAATAGTGAATTTTTCTGTATAATACTATACTCCTCGGGCTAGCTTGTATGGGGACGTTAATCTTCCTATTCAATAATATTAAGTCTTTTTTCCTTATTTTTATTCTCGGGCAAGACCCTCTCTTGTTGTTTGTTTCCCTCTCTTACAAATTTATTGATTTGGGCTAGAGTTGAATTGTCCAAACCCAATATTCTAAGTGGGCTTGGGCTACGAGATTTTCCTGGTCCTTACAATAATAATAATAATAATAATTAAATACAATAAAGAAAGTAGTAGCAAATATTCTGTTGGCGCAAAAATTAACAATGGTTCATTTTTTTAATACAAGAAAATAAAGTAGTAGAAAATATTTTGTTGGCAAAACAAATTAACAAGAAGTTCAGTAAAAATAAAAATTATAACAAAAAGTTAAGTGAAGATCATTTAAAAGATTTCGACTTAAACTAATCATGAACGTCATCCATCAGTAATCAAACTATTTTTTTTTTTAAATGAAGATTCTTTCAATCAGGGAAAATAATTAAAAATTATGGCAACGTATGATGCATCTTCGTATTTTAAACGATACCCTATGTCCCTGTCTATAAATAAATATATATATTTATATATATTTATATATATATATATATATATATATATATATATATATATAAACCCCTGTCTATAGTTTATGGTATATATATATATAAACCCGTCTATAGTTTATGGTAATGCATCTTCAGTTTTTAAAGGATATCCTATCTATAGTTATTAATTATTATTATTTTTTGAGATGAATCTTATTTATTATTTTTTTATACTTATCAAATTTTAGTTGGCTATGTTCGTATTAAATGTTGCAAATTTCTTCTTTAAATAATGAATGATTAGCTAAATGTTTATATACTTAGTGCTTGACTTTCTGAAGTTTTTTTTATTTTTTATTTTTATGGATTTGATATGTTTTTTCTTCCACGCAAATATCACCCCAATTTTAAGTTAGCCATTAGCATATGTTTATTATGATTGACCACATAAATTCTCTAAAAACATTATTCGTTTAATATATTTTTCTTAATAAAATAGTCTTTTTTTTACTCTTCAATATTCCCATTGAGCATAACAAATCAAACTTGCCAACTAATTTCTAATTGTTGATAATATATTGTTATATTATTGTGTGTAAATTTTATACTTATTGGATACTTGCTATGGTCAAATTTCTACCAATACCGATGCGGCTAATAATATATTGCAGCTGCTCCAGCACATTAGATTAGACCTTGTCTAGTAGACAATTTCAAGATATTATTTTAAATTTTAAAAAAATATGAAGAACTCATTATTAACTCAATTTGTCAATATATTTTGCATTTTTTTTCGTTTCATCTTGCAATCTCTCTAGCTTTATGATTTTAGTACACTCTTTTTTCTTCTTTCTTTGTTGGTCAGTATGATTTAACTATGAATGATCATCGCAGCTTAAGATATGATTTTAGAACTCTCATTTCTCTTAATGCTGTGACTGAGATGATCACACATTTTTTGATAGATAAAATGAAAATTTGCTATAAAATATTTAACTAAAATGCCAAAACATTTATATTTTATTAGCATGTAACTCATGCAAATGCATGGATGTATTTAATTAAAATTAAACAGAATTTTTATTATAAAAATATAAATAATTAGTCATATTATTTTTTAAAAATAGCATGTAACACATTCATACGTATAGATACATATAAAATTAAACAAAATTTTATCATAAAAATATAAATAATTAGTCATTTTTTTATAAAAAATAAACGTAATTAGTTACATATTAAATTTCTTACCTAAATTTAATACTACTTATGATCGTTTTTTTTTTCTAATTTTTAATAAGATAGAACATGTGATGATCTTTGTTGTATGGTAATTTTTATTGAGTATATGTAATTGGTTTTTTTATTTATTTTATTTTATAGTTTATTAATATTAGATTTTTAGTATTTTGCGCTCATTAACTCACTTAGCATAAAGGTTAAAAAACTTAAGTGGACACATAATACAAACTTAAGTGGATAATTATAGTGTAGTCTCCACATAAATTTAGAAACATGGCTCAAAATTTTATACTAACTTCAAATTTTAATTTAACTTTTTTTAAATTTTACCTATTAAAATATATATATATATATATATATATATTTATATATATTGCCTGGAAGAGTTTTTGCCAATTGCAATCAGACTTCATTATTAACATAGTTACTTGTAGATACTTAACAACATGATAAAGAGGCCAAGATCTTTAACATTTTTTTCTTGGTGTTTTCAACCCAAAAAAAAAAATAGAGTTTTAATTTACTCTCTACCGTTGTAACAATCAAATTATCAAAAAAATAGAATGAAATGATAAAGAGAAGCCTGCAAAACTGTATGCCTGCCACAGATGATTTCTTAGAATATGGCAGGCATTCAAGAAATTGGGTGCCTGCTATTGCAGTTTGTCTTCCTTGTATGCATACAATCTCATATAAACCACATACACCAATGGTCTAGGAATTCAAATTTTTTGTTTTATCTTAAATAAAATGAAACTTTAAATAGCTGTACATTACGTTTAAAAATGTAAATAAGCTCATGGAACAATCTAAAACCGATTGTGTACTTTATGTTTTTGTATTCAACTTGTCTAATCATATCTTGATGCTGTCACTATAACAAATTAAACTCAGCAAAGAATACTTGTATGGCAAAGTTCCTACTTCAACTTTTTTTTTTCCCCCATTTTTTCTAAATAAAGCTCATAACAATTAGATTAAAAGTAACACAAGGGTAAACATCCAAAGAACAAATTCATTTTCATCTAAAGAAAAGAAGAACAAATTCACAAATTGTATATTACAGTTTCAAAGTTTCAGTTGGAATAGAGAAACAATTGATTCAATCTCTCTCTCTCTCATGTGTGCCTATCTTTAACGATACACACCATTCCTCCTAACAGCGTAACTTCTACTTCTGGGATACAAGTCTGCCTTCACATTGACTTCATCTTCCTCAAAACAACAAGGCATGTCCTCATCAATTCTCCCAATCTTTCCCAACCCAACACTGCAACTCCTCCCCATTCCATTAGCACCCATATTGGACTGTCTCACTCTCACCTCTTCTTGTTGCCGTTGATGCATATCAGAACTCTCCTTATTCTCCACATTTTTCTTTGACACAGTCCTCAAAAGCTGCCTCAAATCCCCATCATCACTACCCTGCGAATAATTGACACTAAAACTCTTAGGCAAGCGTGACACTTGTGCAGCCGGGCCGCCCATAACACCACCATAACCCACCCTTCCAGCACAATCTTCCATGCTTCTCATGTAAAACTCAGTTGCCTTCTTTAAAATCCTAATGGGTGATGACACAATGTACATGAACTTGCTTTGCTTCTTATTTGCTTGTCTCTTCATGGTTATGCCTCTAGTAATGCTTTTTGTTAGCAAGAAGTAGTGAAATTTTTTTGATGCAAATGGGATTGATTGGTTAAGGATTGAAGTACAAGAAATAAGAAACTTGGTGAGTATGAGCTGAATGGGATAGAGTTTAAATATGGCATATTTAAAGGTGTGGGGGGTTTTGGACTTTGTTCCGTGGGAAGAGGCGTCAAACATGTTGGATGGCACGGCAGAGGAATGTTAATGTGGCCGTGTGGACTTTTTCAAACCTATGGAAAGGACATATGAAAGGATCAAATGCAATATGATAACGAAAAGTTAGAAGTTCTATTAGGCCAAAATTGAAACCAAATGTGAGGGAGACAGATTCAAAAAAATATACAAGGATGTGACCACTTTTTTAGTGTTTCCTCTGTGAGTTTGGGCCGAGTCAGAACACTCTCAGCAAGTTGACAAATTTTTTGGAACACAAATTGAAGAAATTATACACTACGCGGGTAGGACCTTGTCATCTATCTCAAGTGATCTTACGACCCAATTAGATAGACATTTTATATAATCAATAATAATGTGTATAAAAAATGATCATACTAACGAGTGCCCTTAGGACAATGGTAAATAATCCATTTTAAAAAAGTATCGACACCACTTTTATGGGAAATAAAAAAAGTTATCAAAACATTAATTTTTTTTTTTTTCCTTTTCCTATAAAAACTTTCTTTCAATGGATTATTAATCAATGCCCAAGGGCATTCGTTAGCATTTTCCTAAAAAAAAATGTCTTCGCATGATGGTTGAAATTATGGTGTGCCACACCTCCATAAGAATGGGTTTTTAATCATAAAGACACCATATCATGGAAAAGTATTGGTAACATGGCAGCTTGGCTAAGGGCATTCATATCAAAGGTGCTAAAAAATTTAACTTTTAGCACCTTAAAAATATATTTTACCTATTTAACATACCGCTCTATGATATATTCTGTTTCAAATTTTTTATTTTTATATATAATTCATTAAAATAATATAAACAACTCAACATATTAATTTATTTATAACCTCTCTCTCTCTCTCTCTCTCTCTCCAACCCATAAAAATAAATGAATTAAATCTTAGTAGCAACACGTAAAGTAGTCTACTTGCTAAATTTATTTTTTTAGGTTTAAAACCTATGATATATATGGTACATATATTTTGGTGTTTTGAAGTGCCAAAAATGGTTTTTTAGTGCTAAAAGAACTTTATGCAGCTGGGCTCTAAGAAGCTGGAAAACTACAATGTCCACCAATTCCCTATACATAAATGAATTTAATTCTAAGTTTCTAGCTACCCACACACCAAGATATCTGCATCATATCCCTATCATTATAGGATAATCTCCAAAACAGGATGCAATTCAAATTCAATGTCTAACCTCGACATTCAAGTCGGAAGCCCATGTCGAGTGTTAATGTCGAGATATATCTTTGAAAGCAAAAGCAACTAGGTTTGAAAGAAAAGATAAAGTGATGAGAAAGCATTGGGTTTGTAAGATTCATAACTTTTGCATCTGAGTTCGATGAAAAATCAAAAGCGAAAGAAAGAAATTGGGGGCAAAGTTCTCCGACAAAAGTGTACGTATATTTGATTTACAAGGGTTAGTGTTGAGGACTGGTAATTTGGTTCAAGTGAGATTACCATCCCCTTCTTTGCTATGTCTTCCATTGAGGTTACAGAGTGAAAAGTGTTGAAAGAGCTGCACAATATTCAAACATATAGGGACCTCGTTTAATCCAAACTTAAGGATATGAATTTGGGCAAATTATGTTATATTAACCACTTACTTTTATTATTATTATTCAATGTAAGATGGATTCCAATTAGCTCAACTAAATGATGTTTCATGCGATGCGCGGACTACTTTACAATTTCATTTGAAATTATTTTTATATATATTAAGAGTTGTACATATAATACTTATTTTATTGTATAATATTTATGTTTGTCCACAATATTGTAGAATACTTTGAAAGTTGAAACTTGATTTTTTTAATTCATATTTTATTAATTAAAAAAATTAAATAACACTATAAGACTATAACCTATTATAATTTTTACTATTAAAAGTAGATTTTATTTTTTAAACTGATTAAATGATTTTGAAATCTACAAATAAGAATTTAAAGCACAAAATACTTTAATATCCTAAAATTACATAAATTTAAGTAACTTTTCAAACACTTCCTCAACCACTCTATTCTCACAACCAAATATGAAGACCTCAATCGCTAACACCCAATTCATTATTTCAATGAAATTAAGAAAATCATTTGTAAGTATCAACATGGAGAGAACGTGATTAAATAAAGAGAAATTGGCTAAAAACATGTCCATTTATCAAAATTTAATTGTCTTTAGTTGGACTTCCGTATAATTTTTTTTTTTAAGTGAAAATACTTTGAACTCATCATCGATTTTTATTTTTATCACTATGGCTCATACCGCAAAAAATAATAATAAAAAACATACAAAGAAACCTACAAAGTATGAGTTCTAACACAAATAAAAAAAAAAAAAAAAAAAAAATAGCTAACTTTATAAATAATCAATTAGAATGTTTCTTTTACTTTAGTTCTAAAACAAAATATATTTATAACTTTCCTAAACCAAAATCTCAAGGCATAAATGCACTTTTAGTCCCTACATTTTGACTTTTTTCCATTTTAGTTCCTACATTTTAATTTTACCACTTTTAGTCCCTAAATCAATTATTGCATTCTATTTTGATCCTTTCTGGTAGCCCACTCCCGGAATTTGCTTAGGTGGCAGCCGGACTATTAAAATAATAATAATAAATTTTATTTTATTATTAAAACTGCCACGTCAGCTTACAAATTAAAAAAAATTATTTATTAATTTTAACTAAATAAAAAAAATTAAAAACAGATCTTTAAAAAAGAAATTAAATTAATTAAATTAAAAAAAATTCTTTACATTATGTTCTTCCCAGTCATGAAGAACATGTTCATGTTCTTCCTCAAATAATATGTTCTTCCCAGTCATTAAAAAAAATTCTTTACATTATGTTCTTCCCAGTCATGAAGAACATGTTCATGTTCATGTTCTTCCTCAAATAATATGTTTGGTTTCCAAGAAAATTAAAAAAAAAAAAATCAAGAACATGCCAACATGGAACACTTAAAATCAAAGGGCACAGATCTACAAAATACAAAGACCTTCAAAGATTCAAAACACAAAGAACACAAACCCAACCCTCAATCTCTAGCAAACCCAAAACATCACATGAAAAATCAAACCCTCCATACAAACATCAAACCTAGAAACAAAGCCATAAATTTCAAACCCAAATTTGAGAAACCCGTAAACAAACCCAGAAATTTTAAACCCATCGATCTAATAGAGACCCACTGATCTATGAGAGATTGGAGGTAAACCACCGCCGACCTCAGCCCCTCCACTGTCATGCACTCAGCCTCACCATCCTTCACATCGACACAAGACACAACCCCAATGTGCAGCTCCTTCGCAGGAACCGAGCACTCGGACTCAAGCGAGGCGTCGACGGCGTTGGCAAAGAGGAGGTGAAGGGAGTCGGAGAAGGTGGAGGTGGCGAAAAGGGGTTTGTGCGTTGGGGTTTGGGAGGTCTTGAGGGTGGAGATTCGGGAAGGCGGAGAAAATGTGGATTGAGGGGTTAGGGTTAGGGTTTGGGATTGGGGATTGAGAGAGTGGATTTCGTGAGAGGGGGTGTTGGAGTCAGAGTCGAAGAGAGAGAGGACGGCGAAGCGGTCGAAGGCAAAGAGCTGAGGGAGCCAGCGGACCGCGTCGATGTATTTGGTTTGTGGGAATCTGTGGATTTGAGGTGGATCTCGAAGAGCTGTGTCTGTGGCTGTGTGGTTGTGATTGCCATTGTTGGGGTTTTTTTAATTTATTTTATTTTTTAAACTATCTTCTTTTAATTTTTTTATTTAACGTGGCATTTTTAATAGTAAAATAAAATTTTTTATTATTATTTTAATAGTCCGGCTGCCACCTAAGCAAATTTCGGGAGTGGGCTACCAAAAAGGATCAAAATGGAACGCGATAATTGATTTAGGGACTAAAAGTGGTAAAATTAAAATGTAGGGACTAAAATGGAAAAAAGCCAAAATGTAGGGAGTAAAAGTGCATTTATGCCTAATCTCAAACACCCAAAGACTCAAAAGCGAATCACAACATTCATAAAATCTACAACGTCTGACTTCAACATCAAAACTGTAAGTTGCCATCACTAAATAAAAAACGCAAGCCCCCTTCCTCAGTTATAGCCTACTCATATGGGCTAAATACAAATTGTACTGCAATGTTGGAGTTATGTAGGTGTCGTTGGAAGGTTGAAACAAATGACATCGTTTTTTGTCTGGGTGTATTTAACATAGGATGACATAAAAGGTTGTAAGCATGTGCATACAAAGGAGTAGAAGTGAAAAGTGTGAATGGAAATGCAAAAAGTTTTTTTGTGTATGAGAAAGAGGAAAAAGTTTTGAAACATTGAACCAAATGAAACAAATAGTAGTCTTAAAATATTAAATAAAAAATATAATAAAAAGTAGTCTTGAAACATTAAACTAAAGGAAATAAAGAGTCTCTATTTTTAAATTTGTTCTTAAGTCTGATGTAGTGTAAGAGTATTTCAATTCTCTTCATAAAGTGTGCCATATGACAGAATCTCATACTCTCTTGCATGAGGTCACTACTTATATATATATATATATATATATATATATATACTAGTTACAGGCCCGTGCGTTGCACGGTTTTATGAAAAAACTTATAAATTATATGTATAAATAATTATATATTTTAATAATTATTATAACAAAATAAGTACTAATTTGTTAATGACTTAAGGTATTGTTAAAAATAATATCAATGATTAAAAAAAGTTAGAAGTATTATTTTCCTTTGGAAAATCTTTGAATACTTATTTGTACACTATGTTTTTAGAGTATCCTTGTTCTTCTTCATCATGTTCTTTATTAAAATTTTTAGACATGGTATTATAAAAATTGGCAACTTTTAGGAGATAGAACTATTCGAAGAATAATAACCTTTAATTCGTTCTAATTATAAAAACCTATCATAATTTTTGCTTCATGTACATTGCACGATTTTATACATAAATTCATATAATACAAAATTTATTTGAGAAACAAAAAGAAAATGAATAGTTTGAATTGTAAGAGAGGCACAACGTGTAAATGAAAAAAAAAATTGCAGAGCTCTACATATAGATTACACACCTTTCTTAGGATGCTTGGAATCTTTTATGACAAACCTTGGAAAAAAAATCAAGAAAAAAATTGAACCATATAGATTGTAAAATTGCATATGAGTTTATGACTATATAATATCAGGCTTTAAAATAAATTTTTTCCTATAAAGAGATATCCTTTCCACTTTGATTTTACTACTTTAGTCAAATAAGTTCCATAATCGCAAGGAAAAAAAAAAACCTATTTTATAATGATGGTCCAAAATTTTGCAATTTAAAACCAAAAATATAAAAAGATTTTTGTAGTGCTTTTTAGGGCACCTCTTTTTTTAATATAAAATTTCTTCATTAATCTTTTTTTAATATAAAATAATGCAACACCGAAAACGTGTACAATAAACTAAGTCAACCTATCCGAAATAAAACTCTAAACTGAATTAACTTGTATACAATAGCTTAAAAGTATAAACTCTAAAATGAATTAACTTGTATAAAACTCTAAACTCAAATCATTCTAAAATGAAAACAATCTAAAACTCTAAATATGAAAATAGTCTTTGATTTAAATATTTTATATATTCTCTAATCGTCTAACACTTCTATTTGATCTTCCACTTTCTCATTTTTTATTTCTCTGCAAAACAGAAACAATACAGAAGTTATTTTCATGTTTAGGAAAATAAAGATTGTGTGAAGTTTTAAAAAAGAACCAAATAATATTTATTTATGCAATTGTACTTACTTCTTCACAATCTTTCTTTTCTTTACTTGGGCACAGATTTTTTCTTCAAGTACTTCATTTCCATTGTTAGCCCCTCTTTTTGTTGTTTCCTATAATCAATATGATTCAATATGTCATTATGTACTAATGATAATATTATAACTTCATCAATAATGTATAGGTGAAGCATCGTTACCTGTAGTTGTCTGTTTCCTTCAATTTCAATGACTCTAGTTACTGTAAAGTTTTGTTTGCGAACAAAAAAATTGTATGCAGTAATTTTCAGTTGGAAGATGTAGGTTTTTCCAATTATGCATTTGATGCTACTTGGAATAATATTGTCACCGTCTTCATCCTAATATTAAAAAAAAAAAAGAAAAAAGATTTCAATTAGTGTAACATAATACAATTAATATAATTATACAAATAATCTATATATAAATATTTATAAATTTACCTCTTCTTCCATATTGGAGAGTTGCATAGCAGGCACTTTAATTAACTTCTCTGCTTCCTTGTCAAACACAACAAAATTTGCTTGTTCTGTTGTATCACCAACTTGCATGTCAAGTCTGTATCTGAAATTTTATTTTTCATTTACATCAATTAACATTTTTATATATTTAAAGTTAACCAATAGTAAATATTAGAATTACTTACTTAATTTTTGGGAATCCACATTCTTTCATACATGTCTCACAAAATAGTTTGGATTCATGTTTTTTCAATTTTTTAGGACACTCATCACAGGAGACATAATACCATCCATTCTCAGCATTGATCTTTTTAATTGAGGCCGTGCAATAAAATGTTATGTCCTATAAAAAAAACACATGGAAAAAGTTCATAAAGGAATTTTTCACATAAACATATTTGGAAAACAAATATAGACCCAAGAACACTCTTTAAAACATCTTAAATATATAGCAATTTACTACTCCTTTCATTTGCCTTTTCCTAAAGTCTTTATCGTATTCAAAATCAATTTGAGGAATTAACGTAATCATAGTTTGTTGTCATCAACTTAAACTTAATTACCAAAAAAAAATTATCAAATTAACTTGATTTTCACATGATTAATTTATTTGATTAAATAAGAAAAAAATCAAAAATATATATTTAAACTATTTAATATGTAATTGTTGTCATCAACTTCAACCATTTTTATTTTTTCCCATTTAATTATTCATTTATTTGTTATATAATATATTCTCCTTCTATAAATAAGCATACCTAGATGCAGACACAACCCTACAAAAATTAGATTATGCATTGCTTACTCTGCCATAATATATTTAACAATTGAATCTAAGTTCTAGTAAGAGATAACAATACCTTGCACACTTAATACTAACCTGTTCTTTTTCAGTCTTTATAAAGGTCAAAATTTCCAATATTGTTCTTTTCATCTTAGAAATCTCATTAGGGTCAAGTATTGAACGTGATATTGCAACGACTCAATCTTCTTCTCTTTCTCATCAAGGCTGAATTCAATTTCTTCAAGACTATATTGAAATTCAACATATTAAAAATGTCTATTGGTATCATAAAATAATAATTTAAGATATTATAAAATTGGACTAAAATAAATAAGTAATTTTAAAATTGTACTAACCTTTTTCTTAACTCTATGACCTCTGGAATATCTAAATTCACATATAACTTTGAAGAGTTTGTAGAAGACAATGATAATTTTCCTACCATCATTCACACATAAGTAGTTTAAATTATGACGTTTAAACACATATCATGCATATCAAAAGAAAGAATTGCTTACTCATATAAGTCTTAACAGTGGTTGATGTGATAATTAAAATAGGCCGCGCAGAATTATCAAAACATATATCTTCATTAATTGCCTCTGCAAATTTATCCCAAAATGTGATTCTAATTTTTTCCCTCCTGCATAAACATTTTTGTTAGACAATTAAAAATTTATCTCTTAACAAAAATGTACAAATCTAAGTAATATATTCATCAATATCTAACGAACCTGTTATCTTGAAGTTCAATTAGCCTTTTGTTCAATTTTTTCCCACGCACCTCTATCTTTTCCATGGGAGAAATTCCTACGATTTCTCCTATTACATCTACAAACGATAAAGTGATTAATCAAAATAATAATTTATGAAGATAATAGTATATAAATTTATTTTAAGTATAAATGTATAATCAAAATTACCTGTTAAAGTTGTGTTTTTGTCAGCAAGATACTTCAGCTCATCAAATGGAACCAATTCAAATTTTTGTTTTGCAATAAGTTCATCATTTGTTTCTAACAACTTCACAGATGTTGTTGCATAAAATCTTATCATGTACTTGTGATTCACAATCCTATAAGCATCCTTGTTTTTGACAACTCCAAAATATTTTATTCGATAAATTTTACCTTGTTGTATATCTCTAAAATGATTAACAAATGATTTTCTAATACTTGCATGAATAAGATTATCCTGAAAAAATGAGAATAAACTTATCAAGAAAATATATATCAATTGTATTTGAAGAGCTAAAAGTAATTCAATTATCTTATTTCAAAACTTACCTTCTCATCAAGCAGTACCAAATCAACACTCATAAGTTCATTATTTGTTTTAATGTTAAGAACTTCCCACATTCTTGTAACTCTAACTTTAATAGTCCAATCGTCCTTTTCAGTGTCGATTTCATCCAAGAGATTATATCTTTGATTTTGTCTATCCATTCTGATAAAATTTAAAAAAAAAATTTATTAGCATTTACCTAAAAACAAAAGAAATTTTGATAGAGAAAAATGAAAAGTAAGATTTTTTGAAAAATTAAAAATTTTTACACCTTTCAACAATTGCAAACATAATAACATATTAATAAGATGCACAAAAATTGCAAAGAGTATAATATATTTTAAAAAATAATATTTTTCCAATGCAGCCTCATTGGTCTGTACTAACCTGATTAGTTGGTCTGTATAACTAAAAATATTTTCTAATATGTTCATGGAGGCACTAACCTGACTCAAGCCCTTTAGCGGCAATTAAAATTAAAAGTATATTGTAATATATAAGTAAAAAAAACATAGTATAAACATCAATCCATAATAATTCTTTAAAACATAATAATAAAATAATAAAAAAAATAATTAGCATTTACCTAAAAACAAAAGAAATATGAATTGTAAAGACTAAAAATTTGGGCTATGCTTGCAATTGGCATATCATACAACCATGTTCGTCAAGAACAAAATAACTAAAATTAAACTCCGTCTCAAAAATAAATAAATAAATAAATAAACTCAATATAAAAAATCACCATACTCGGGTATATATTTTTGAATAATTTATACCATTACATATCATATATATATATATATATATAATATATTTTGGTACCGATAGTTAAATATTCAGCCAAGTTATATTTACGATCTTAAGATAACAATAAACAAATATTATAAATAAATAAAAAAGGATAACAATAAACAAATAATTATAGAAACAGCTTTTTTTTGTCCGGTTTTAGATACGTTATATAGATGCATGAGAAACACAACAACCTCAGCTGATGAAATAACTCCCATTACCAAGGAAGAGATTCAAAACCCAAGAAAAGGCAATGGTACAGCATAGCTGTCATAGCCATGAATTCCATCAGAGTACCTCAGGCCTTTTCAAGCCAGAGGCTAAAAAGGAGACACTCTTTTAAGCTATGGCAATAAAGACCGAAATACAAAAGTCCTCTCTTGGTCCGTTTGGATACCGCTGAAACTGAAAACTAAAAACTGAAAAACACTGTAGCAGAATAATTTTTAAATGTGTAAATAGTATAGTGGGACCCATTTTTAATGAAAAAGTTGCTGAAAAGTGGTATTTTGTGGGTCCGTGAACAGTAAAAAAGAGAGGAAAAAGTCAAAAGTTGCGGCAACTGTTCATGAACAGTAGCCGCACAGTACCGCACAGTACCAAAAGTGGGCTGAAACGTGAGCTCTTCCGGGGGAAAGAAAAAAAAAAAAAAAAAGAAAAAGAAGGAAGACCCGGAACGCGTCTGCGTTCCGGGTCTTCCTTCTTTTT
This sequence comes from Lithocarpus polystachyus, assembly GCA_033629205.1. Classification (NCBI taxonomy): domain Eukaryota; kingdom Viridiplantae; phylum Streptophyta; class Magnoliopsida; order Fagales; family Fagaceae; genus Lithocarpus; species Lithocarpus polystachyus. The sequence continues at coordinate 35,117,609 of CM066172.1, read as the reverse complement.
TTTTTTTTTTTTTTTCTTTCCCCCGGAAGAGCTCACGTTTCAGCCCACTTTTGGTACTGTGCGGTACTGTGCGGCTACTGTTCATGAACAGTAGCCGCAACTTTTGACTTTTTCCTCTCTTTTTTACTGTTCACGGACCCACAAAATACCACTTTTCAGCAACTTTTTCATTAAAAATGGGTCCCACTACACTATTTACACATTTAAAAATTATTCTGCTACAGTGTTTTTCAGTTTTCAGTTTTCAGTTTTCAGTTTCAGCGGTATCCAAACGGACCCTTAGTCTGTCTCTCTTTCTGCTGGCGTCTACAGGCCTATATAAGCTACCACCTTGTCTGACATTCCAAAGATATTGTGGAGGTGGTATCTCATGCGCCAGGCGCATGAGACCAACCTCTCACAAGCAGGTGGGGCCCACACGTGTGGGGCCCACCTGCCTGTGAGAGGCAGGTCTCATGCGCCTGGAGCATGTGATCCTTTTGCGATATTGTGATATCTAATAGGTAGTACTTAACAGTTGTACACATATGATTTAAAAAAGATTTCTATTTAGGATCTTAAGGTAATAATTGAAACAAATAATTATGAGAACATTTTTTTTTTTTGTCCGTTTTTCGATATGCTATATAGATGCACTATTCTGTGAAAGAAAACGACATACGTAACATCGAGAATTGAATCAAAACAGCTAAGAACAAAAAATCGAGTAGCAATTGAAAATAAGTATATTAAAAAAACATAAATATAAATATAAGCAATTAAAAAATATTCAACATCTATACTGACAAAACAATTCAACTTAACAATCCATAACAATTCTCTAATTTGGATTAAACTTAAGGAAATCAATCTAAACAAATACACAAAATATATTAATTTGATGAAAAAAAAAGTAGAGTAAACAAATACGTACTTGTAAGGTTGTAGGTAAAAGAAGAGAATAGTAGAGGTTGTAGGTAGAAGAAAAGAAGAATAGTGCAAAAGAACCGTGTGATGGGTATTAATTATAAATTATTTGATATATATATATATATATATATTTACACGCACTCCACATTGAAGAATTTTATAAGAACAAAAAGTCTAAAGCACTATTTCATCTACTTTTTTTTTTTTTTTTTTTTGATTTGGTTTATTGGTGGTCTTTTAGCACCATACACCACGTAGTACTATTTCATCTACTTCATTACGTTAATTTGCTAGGTCTTTTAGATTAACGAAACCACCGACTTTTTGTTGGCTTTTAATTGTTATGAACTTGAGTCTTGATTTTTTAAATTAGAGATAAGAAAATTTGTAATTTTTTTTAGACATGAATTAGAGTTGTAGTAGTATATTAATCTGCAGTTTTTTTGAATTAGAGTCCTAGTAGTATATTATTTCTTTTTGGTTTTTTTAAAAATAAAAAAATTTAATAAAATTTCTGCAATTTGGTGAAGCCACGTGGCGCAACCACGGCTTCTAAGCCCTACTTTTATTATATATAATATGATATATATATATATATATATATATATATATATATATATTGATTGATGATTGATTAGTAAAATCTATTATTGTTAAATAAGAGATCTAGGATTCAAACCCCACCTACACCAAAAATTAATTGGTATCTTAGCTTGATGATAAAGAGCAATCATCATGGAGCAAGAGTCATAAGTTGAAAATGAAGGAAAATTACATGTTTGTATTGCATACAAAACATACGCAGTAGAAAATAAACGGATCTACTTCATTCGCAATTGATAACATGCACTATGTAAGTTTCAGAATATATGAACAAGAGAGTGTACCTTGGTGCGGTGAAATTCAAAACCAAAGAGAAGAAGTTCTTGAGAACACTTTCAATATTCACTCCAATTCCACTTGATGCCCAAGATGTGTGGACCCCCAATCAGTTCTATGTGTTGTTCTAAAGAGAATATGAAAGAGTCTTTCTCTTTCACTTATATTAACATACAAACCATTTCATTCTAATATAAAATTCTGTATGTTTCTCTCCACATAACTGATTATCTAATTGGGCTAGCCTTTTGGGCCTTCCCAATTAGGATTTAATGTGTGGCTTGGAGTGGGACCAAAAGAGAACAAATAAGACACTAGCTCCAATGGGCCTTGGGCTTTTCTGTCAACTCTTGACAAGTCAAAAGTTACCATTAATTATATTTAATGCCACTATATAAATATAATTGCACTTAGGCCTTATTAATAAATTATATCCCAAGACTTTATTATACATGCAACCCCTTCATAAAATATTCGTAGTAATACAAAGTCATGAACATAGACTGCCACTTTGTAAATTACTACATCTTAATCCTTGAGTACCCAGTTTAATCCTTTTAAGTTATTCATCATATATTTATGAAATCTAATTTCATAAATATATACTTTAGTCTTACTAAAGTAGTTAGGCCCAACTCTCTGAATAACTGAACCCATTAAACTTATCTCAAGGGAATATTTTATATCTCCGTTAAGAGACTATGAATTTCATCTTGAGAATATATGTTCCATCAACACTAAATATGGCTGCCCAACATACTGAGGTTTTGACCGTTACTTTAGATCTCACTCTTGATATATCAAAGCAACCTACATTTAATGATCAAGTCCATTATTCTCTCAGGATTAAGAGTTCATGTGAATACAAGTCGTGAGATTTATTATTCAATTGACAGTCGTTAGAAGAATAATAAATCTCACAGAGGTCCAGTTCAATATATCCTAACTCTTAAAACATATCAACATATCAACTAGAAGTCACTACTTTCATGATCAAGACAAATCATCGTAGTTAATATGTTATAGTCTTCGCAGATAAAATGCCCAATTTCATCACCGACTACGAACTATAATTCTGAGTTTACAAAGAACTTGTGATTTATATCTTCTATGACTTTTCACATAAATCACATATTATGCATCTCATGGACTATTTGATAATGTCCGAATATTCATGTTACCATTATTTTTGATAAGAATAAAGCAACTTTATTAATCATAATATTAAGTCATACATCATTTAATATATAATGTCATACATAATATCATACATAGCATATTACAATAGGATTTAAGAGCACTTATCCCAACATTAAATTTATTATATCTATTAAAATGTGTGTGTGTGTGTGTGTGTGTGTGTGTGTGTGTGTGTGAGTATTCACCTCTTTGGACTAGATTTTTATGTAGTTTAAAAATATCCCTAAACCTTACGTTTAACAAAGAAAAAACTTGAGAACAACTTAGTAAAAATATATCTCCAACTTCACTTAAAATGCCTACAAAATAGGAAACTCTTCTACTAATCCATGTCTTCGAAACAAACTTATCAAAAAAAAAATTAAAAGAAAAATTACGAAACTAGACCCAAAAAGGGCATCATCAATTACATTAACTCACCTCCAGAGATCCCGGTGCCATGTTGGAACATTTTTGTATGTCAATCAAGCCGTGACATCAAACATGATGGTACAACTTTAAAGATGTTGAATCATGGTTTAGTGAAATTAGATCACTTTAATGGAATTAATTTTACACAATAGAAAGAGCAATTTGCTTGGATTTGAATACGTTTTCAAATGATGAATCGATCATAACGAAGATTCAATGGAACAAGGCAGAAAGAAACAAGTTTCTTTATTGGCAAGATAAGGTGATGGTTCTTTCACATTGTGGATGCATTAAAAGCCATGTTCATAGCTTGAACATTGAAGGTACGGATTTCTTGTTCATGGACAATTTGAATTTCAAATTGATTGATGAGTTTCTGTGTTAGAATATTTGCATATGTTGCCAATTTATTTGAATTAAGAAATAAGAATAAACTTTTGACATGTTTAAATGTTATAAACTGAAGTAGAAAATCATAAGTGTTAGGACATATGTGATTTGATGTTAGGAACATATGTCAATATTTTGTGTAGTTGGCTAATCCTTTGACAAAACGCACTTTACTCATATTTGGGTAGATCTAGGATGTGCTTAATACTTCAAAGAATATGTTGTTCAAGTCTAGTATTAAAGCCGTGAAGATTGGACCAAGAAACAAGTCTAAAAGAGTCCTATTCCTTCTTTCCGCTACACCATTTTGTTGTGGAGTTTCAGGTGCAGTCAATTGAGATATAATCTCATTTTCAGTTAAGTAATCCTTAAAATCCCCAAGAAGGTATTCGCCACCACGATCAGATCGAATAGCCTTTATGCATTTACCCAATTGATTCTTAACTTCAGCCCTAAACTCTTTGAACTTTTCAAAGGCTTCGGACTTCCGTTTCATTAGGTATACATAACCAAATCTAGAGTAATCATTAGTGAAAGTACTGAAATACTCATAGCCACCTCTTGCTTGGATTGACATAGGACTACATACATCTAAATGTACTAGTTCTAGCAACTATTGGGCTCTTCTACCTTTTGCATTAAAAGGTCATTTGGTCATTTTACCTTCTAAAAAAGATTCACAAACTGGTAATTCATCAAAATCCAATGGCTCTAAGAGTGCATCTTTGATCAGTCTTTGAATCCTATTTGAATTAATATGACCCAAACGCAAGTGCCAAAAATATGCATCACTAGTAGAAGGAAACTTTCTCTTTAATGATTTTACATGTAAGCCATTATCTAATTCAAAATTATATAATTCATGCTTATCAGGAGTTAAAATATAAAGACCATCCACAATATTGTCAGAACAGATAAACACTTTACCCTTCTTTATTACAACATTGTTTTTAAGGATAACGCAATATCCATTTTTACCCAAATAAGTTGCAGAAATTAAATTCCTACAAACATTAGGTACATTTAGACAGTCATCTAATATTAAAACTCTTGATTCAAAACATAAATTAAACACTCCAATAGCTACAACCGGAATCCTACTCCCACCAGCCAAGGTCAGAAACAACTCCCCTTCTTTAAGCCTTTTGGTCTCCTAGAACCCCTACAAAGAATTGCAGATATGATTAGTAAAAACACAAAATCTAGACAGAGACTTTTGCGACTGTCTCGCGGGTATCCCGCGACTAAGCGCTTCCTGCTAAAACAAATTAAGGAAAAAATTGAAAACACAAAAATCAGACAGAGACTTTCGCTACTGTCTCGCGACTGTTTCGCGAGTAAAGCTTACCCGCAAAAAAACCGTGTTTTTAGTTTTTCCATAACAGTTGCAAACAGTTTTCTACGACTTTTCATAAACAAACAATTACCATATGAACATGATATGCATAATTTGATATCAAAACTGAAATCTATTGATGCTATAGCCTTAAAGATCAATTTAACATACTTAAATTCAAATTTAAACAACATCATAACATCAATATCAGTTTTATCAAAACATAGTTTCAACATCCATGCAGAAAATTAAATGCATATAAAATCTTCTAACATGATGAAACTATTATTTCTAATTCCAAAACTCATAAAACATAATATATAGATTCGAAATGAAAACCTGGCTTTGATACCAATGAAGGAAAATTATATGTTTGTATTGCATACAAAACATACGCAGCGGAAAATAAACGGATCTACTTCATTCACAATTGATAACATGCAATATGTAAGTTTCAAAATATATGAACAAGAGAGTGTACCTTGGTGCGATGAAATTCAAAACCAAAGAGAAGAAGTTCTTGAGAACACTTTCAATCTTCACTCCAATTCCACTTGATGCCCAAGATGTGCGGTCTCTCAATCAGTTTTATGTGTTGTTCTAGAGAGAATATGAAGGAGTCTCTCTCTTTCACTTATATTAACATACAAACCATTTCATTCTAATATAAAATTCTGTATGTTTCTCTCCACATAACTGATTATCTAATTGGGCTAGCCTTTTGAGCCTTCCCAATTGGGCTTTAATGTGTGGCTTGGAGTGGGACTAAAAGGGAACAAATAAGACACTAGCTCCAGTGGGCCTTGGGCTTTTCTGTCAACTCTTGACAAGTCAAAAATTACCATTAATTATATTTAATACAACTATATAAATATAATTGCACTCTAATCCTTATTAATAAATTATATCCCAAGACTTTATTATACATACAACCCTTTCATAAAATATTCATAGTAATACAAAGTCATGAATATAGACTGCCACTTTGTAAATTACTACATCTTAATCCTTGAGTACCCGGTTTAATCCTTTTAAGTTATTCATCATATATTTATGAAATCTAATTTCATAAATATATACTTTAGTCTTACTAAAGTGGTTAGGCCTAACTCTCTGAATAACTAAACCCATTAAACTTATCTCAAGGGAATATTTTATATCTCCGTTAAGAAACTATGAATTCTATCTTGAGAATATATGTTCCATCAACACTAAATGTGGCTGCGCAACATACTGAGGTTTTAACCGTTACTTTAGATCTCACTCCTGATATATCAAAGCAACCTATATTTCATGATTAGGTCCATTATTCTCTCAGGATTAAGAGTTCATGTGAATACAAGTCGTAAGATTTATTATTAAATTGACAGTCATTAGGAGAATAATAAATCTCACAGCGGTCCAGTTCAATATATCTTAACTCTTAAAATATATTAACATATCAACTAGAAGTCACCACTTCCATGATCAATACAAATTATCGTAGTTAATATGTTATAGTCTTCGCAGATGAAATGTCCAATTTCATTACCGACTACGAACTATAATTCTAAGTTTATAAAGAACTTGTGATTTATATCTTCTGTGACTTTTCACATAAATCACATAATATGCATCTCATGGACTATTTGATAATGTCTGAATATTCATGTTACCATTATTTTAGATAAGAATAAAGCAATTTTATTAATCATAATATTAAGTCGTACATCATTTAATATATAATGTCATACATAATATCATACATAGCATATTACAATAGGATATAAGGGCACTTATCCCAACATTAAATTTATTATATCTATTAAAATGTGTGTGTGTGTGTGTTTGTGTGTGTGAGTATTCACCTCTTTGGACTAGATTTTTATGTAGTTTAAAAATATCCCTAAACCTTACGTTTAACAAAGAAAAAACTTGAGAACAACTTAGTAAAAATATATCTCTAACTTCACTTAAAATGCCTACAAAATAGGAAACTCTTCTACTAATCCATGTCTTCGAAACAAACTTATCAAAAAAAAATTAAAAGAAAAATTACGAAACTGGACCCAAAAAGGGCATCATCAATTACATTAACTCACCTCTAGAGATCCCGGTGCCATGTTGGAACATTTTTGTATGTCAATCGAGCCGTGACATCAAACATGATGGTACAACTTTGAAGATGTTGAATCATGGTTTGGTGAAATTAGATCACTTTAATGGAATTAATTTTACACGATAGAAAGAGCAATTTGCTTGGATTTGAATACGTTTTCAAATGATGAATCGATCATAATGAAGATTCAATGGAACAAGGCAGAAAGAAACAAGTTTCTTTATTGGCAAGATAAGGTGATGGTTCTTTCACATTGTGGATGCATTAAAAGCCATGTTCATAGCTTGAACATTGAAGGTACGGATTTCTTGTTCATGGAAAATTTGAATTTCAAATTGATTGATGAGTTTCTTTGTTAGAATATTTGCATGTGTTGCCAATTTATTTGAATTAAGAAATAAGAATAAACTTTTGACATGGTTAAATGTTATAAACTGAAGTAGAAAATCAAAAGTGTTAGGACATATGTGATTTGATGTTAGGAACATATGTCAATATTTTGTGTAGTTGGCTAATCCTTTGACAAAACGCACTTTACTCATATTTGGTTAGATCTAGGATGTGCTTAATACTTCAAAGAATATGTTGTTCAAGTCTAGTATTAAAGCCATGAAAATTGGACCAAGAAACAAGTGAAGAAAAGCTATTCATTAAAACTGGACAGATAGTTCGACACCTGCGGACAGATAGCTCGACAGCTGCTCGACAGATAGCTATCTATCGAGATTTAATGAATGAAGCTCGACAGATCCTCGATCGATCCAGGTATCTATTGAGGTTACGAGAATTCAAATTTCCAAATTTGACTTTCGGCTTAAGCTTGTGTATTTGTGTAGGGTTTATTTTCTCACAACCCTAGACATATATAAGGCTTATTTTTGAGGCCGTTACATAAGAGAATACAAGGAGAACATATGCAAAAGGTAACCGATGCCTTATTCTCTCTGAAAGAAGCTACTGCGTCTTTGCCCCTTAAGGTTTTGTAACCAAGTACTTCTTAATCTTCATTATTGATGAAGTAAAGAACTTTGCAGCCAACATCTTCTTCTAGTTGGTGATTGAAGTCGCGTACTAGGATCCGCGCAATTAGTTAGTCACATACTGGGATTCGTGCATCAAAAGGTGGAGTTCACATATTGAAGAGTTCAGAGGCTCTGAAGCTGTAGAAGGTTTCTGCTGTAAGTTCATGAACAGGGATTGTAGAGTCTAGGGACAAAGGTTTTGTACTAGATCTAAAACTTCTCTTTACTATAGTGGATTGCTTTTCGAGAAGGTTTCCCCCCAGAGTTTTTACTGTGAAACTAGTTTGTTTTATTGGTTTTTTTAGGTCATCATATTTTGTCTTATTTACTTTTCCGCTACATTTATTTTTGACATGATATTGATATTTATTTGTTTTAACAAGTTTTATTCTAATAAATCTAATTAACAACTTGGATTTAAAACTTGTTAATTCTATCAATTTGGGTCTAAATTTCCTATCAAGTGATATCAAAGCGGGCACACTCTGATTGGACTAATTTCCTGAGTGTGATCCTTGACCCCCGTTGTCATGGATCATGGACAATCTCTTTTGTTTCTTCCTTTATTTAATGGCACTAATTATACGTATTGGAAAGTTCGTATGAAAGTCTTTTTGCAAGCTCTAGGTGAACAAGTATGGCAAACTGTTGAAGCTGGCTGGATTAAGCCAAAGGAAGCGCCGGTGGATTGGCATGAAGCAACAGTCATAGCGGCAAATTTCAATAGTAGGGCCTTAAATGCCTTGTTTTATGGAGTGACCAATGAGGAATTCAAGAGAATATCATCCACAGAAGTTGCCAAGGAAGCATAGACCATTCTTGAGACCACCTATGAAGGTACCAAGACAGTAAAGACTGTGAAGCTTCAAAGACTCACTAGTACTTTTGAAGAAATAAGGATGGAGGAGGATGAAACCTTTGATGAGTTCTATGCAAAACTCAAGAATATTGTGAATTCTGTTTCAATCTTGAAGAATCTATTGCGGAATCCAAAATTGTTAGGAAAATCCTTAAGTCCTTACTTGAAAGATTCCATGCCAAAATCACTGCCATTGAAGAAGCAAAGGACATTGATCAAATTCCTTTAACTGAGTTTGTAGGGAACCTTCAAACTTATGAGATGGGATTAGGCTCAATGGGAAAAGGTGGAAAGAGTAAAAACTTGGCTCTCAAGGGTATAGAGGAAGAGATTGAGGACTTTAAAGATAAAGATGAAAGTGAAGATGAGGATGAGGATCTAAGCTTCATAACGGATGAGATTATCAAGCTTCTTTAATTTAGGAAAAAGGATAAGAGCAAACCTCTTAGGAAATCTAAATCCTCAAGGAATGGCAAGAATGAGAAACCCCCTATCAAATGCCATGAGTGCAAAGGTTTTGGTCATAAGATGATAGAATGCCCAAACTACCTCATGAAGGAAAAGACTAAGGAGTCAAAAGATAAAGGGTTGGTTGCTACTTGGAGTGATACTGAGAATGACTCTTCTGATGAGTATGCAGATGAGTGTAGTCACGTTATGGCCTTTGCTGCCTCAACCGATAAGGTGATTATGAAGGGTGCTAGTGATAGTAAGGATTCTTCTGATGATGAAGTACCCAAGAAGTTGACCTTTCAGGAAGCCTATGATAAGCTATGCACTGAATTTATAAAATCTGAAAAGACTTCTCATCTTTGTAGAAAAGAGCTTAATGAGGTAAAACCTGAAAAAGCTAATCTGTTAGTCAAGCTAGATGAGACTACAAGATTAGTTGAGACTCTTGTTATGGAGAACACCTCATTAGAAGAGAAGGTCAAGAATCTTGAGGTTGAGCTTAGTCAAGCTAGAACTCAAATAGAGAGGATGTCTAGTGCAAAGCTTGATGAGGTATTAAGTGCTCAAAAGCCTAGTTCTGATAAGACTGGCTTAGGATATGCTATTTCCTCCAGCCTCTTCTCTTCCACGGCTTCTGGATTAAGGACTGTCCTTGTGCCATAGTCTGAGAAAGGTGATAAAAGTATGAAATCTAAAACTAATTTGGTTAATTCTAAATCCTTTGTTAGACCTCATGTTTGTCACCATTGTGGTGTTCCTGGACACATTTATCCTAATTGCTTTAAGTTGTATCCTCATAAGTAATTGTCCAAACGGTCACAGATTTCCTCTCAAGGACCTACACTTTTTTTTTTTTTTTTGGAGAATTATTAAAAGATTTGAGCTTTTTAACTCAATTTCAAAATAATTTTAATTCTTCTATGTCCTTTAGTAGACATACTAGGACACGTGCATTTTCATCTTTACGGCCAACAACTCATGCTGTATAGGTGAGAAAGGAGCCTAAGACTTAATTGTCTTTTTTGTTTGTCCTCTGCTTTAATTCTTTCTATCTAAAGTAGGACTCTCTTTGCTTGATTTTTTATCTGCTTTTGGAATCATGCTTTCATGCATCTACACCTTTCTTTCATGCCTTCATGCATATGCATCTTTCTTTCATGTTTTCATGTTGTTTGACTGTTTTTGTATGATTCTTTAGTTTTTATTTTTTTTTAAATAAAAAATTTTTTGAAAAATTAAAAAAATACAAAAACAATGTATGTTTTGTGTACATTGGTACTTGAGTACCTTGGATGGCCATTAAAATAAAGTTTCTAAATTTTGTATCTTTTGTAACTTAGATGAGCATCTCTATGCACAACTAAGCAAGTGAGCTTTGTGGCTCGTGTTTGTGATGAGTAAGGTTAAGTGATCTCTTGTACTTAATACTCATATCACTCTTTTTAATGAGTAGGACTAGAAAATCCTAAGAGAAAGGCATAAATAACCATCTCACTACTGTTACCCGCCAATTATGAAATGACATCTGTATGCTTCGGTATAGCAAAAGTGCAATGTCAAAAGCTTAACATCATTGAGTATTTCTTTACTCTCTTATATATGCCCATGCATGGTTTGCTTAAAAAAAATGCAAAGAAAACTAAAAAGCTAAAGATCAAAAATGCTTTTAAATATGATTGCAAGCGTGCTTTCTAGGAGATGTGGGAGTTATAGGATGTACTTTAAAGGTGATAGTCCCCATCAAACAGTTATGACTGTGTATGAGTTAAAGTGATTTTCTCATATCTCAAATCGTCATAACATATATACACTTATGCAATCTTGCGATATTTTTCACACACAATACACAATATTCTTTGCTACTCTTGACACACGTGCAGGTACAATGTGATTTGGCAATCACAAGGAATACTTTTGTCTATGTATGTTCACTAAACTATCTTGACTTATTTTTGAAATATAAAATTGGTTAGACTTGTTTAGTGTGTGTGTGTGTGTGTTTTTTTAAGATCCATGTGCTTAAAATTATTGTTGAGAGATGATTTTGAAGGCTCAAAATGTTGTTTGGATTTTTGATTGAGTTGCAAGCTTGATTGCATTTATATCTGTATTTTTCCCTTCTTGAAAAACTGTCTTTAAGCAATCTCGACACCTCTCAATACCTGGCTTATCTATCGAGCTCTTTAGTTGCTTTTTATCGCAATCTCGACACCTCTCGATAGCTAGGTCGATCGATCAAGCAACTTTCTGTCTTCTCGATAGCTGTTCGATCCATCGAGATCTTCTCGATAGCATCTCGACACCTCTCGATCTGTCGAGATCCTCTTGCATGCATTGTTTTTCACATGTTTTGCATCTTTCTTTTATCTTGTCATCCATAGCATCTTGTTTCATCACATTCATGCATTTTTATGGATTCTTTGTACCCCCTTGATCATCTTTATGTTTCTCCGGTGAAGCTTTCTAGCTTCTGGTACCCTTTGTCAATTATGACAAAAAGGGGGAGAAATTGTGGAGAATATGTGGTTTCTTTTTATAGATTCTATATGTTAGGCGGAGAAATACATGCCTCTGTAAGGGGGAGTTGTGTTTTATCTTGTTAGGGGGAGTGCTTACCTCCTTCTTCTTGTACACCAGTCTTATGACCATGTTTACATACATTGTGCTTATCTTTGATATATATATGATGATGTATGTCTTCTTCTCCTACCTTTACATGTGTTGTTTCTTTTTTTTCCTTATATACATGTTTCTTTACGTGTATGCAATCTATTATTTCTGCTTCACACTAAGATGCCTTGATGAGTTTTGTTTAAGTGTTTCAAAAATACAAGTTGTTAAAGTCTACTTGCTATAAACTCTCTTCTTGTAAAGTTTTTCAAGAGTTTGTGTTAAGATAGATTTTATTGTATTCAACAAGTGAGTATGAGTTAAGTAATTTATGACTTCTCTCATATGTTCATTTGTTTATTGTGGTTTTGTTAGGGATTGCCAAATAGAGAGATTGTTAGGACATATGTGATTTGATGTTAGGAACATATGTCAATATTTTTTGTAGTTGGCTAATCTTTTGACAAAACGCACTTTACTTATATTTGAGTAAATCTAGGATGTGTTTAATACTTCAAAGAACATGTTGTTCAAGTCTAGTATTAAAGCCATGAAGATTGGACCAATAAACAAGTGAAGAAAGACTATTCATTAAAGCTGAACAAATAGCTCGACACTTGCGAACAGATAGCTTGACACCTACTTGACAGGTAGCTATCTATCGAGATTTAATGAATAAAGCTCAACAGATCCTCGATCGATCGAGGTATCTATCGAGGTTACGGGAATTCAGATTTCTAGACCTGATTTTCGACCCAAGCTTATGTATTTGTGTAGGGTTTCTTTTCTCACAACCCTAGACATATATAAGGCTTATTTTTGAGGCCGTCACATAAGAGAATACAAGGAGAACATATGCAAAAGGTGACTGATGCCTTATTCTCTCTGAAAAAAGCTACTGCATCTTTGCGCCTTAGGGTTTTGTAACCAAGTGCTTCTTGATCTTCATTGTTGATGAAGTGAAGAAATTTGCAACCAGCATCTTCTTCTAGTTGGTGATTGAAGTCGCATACTAGGATCCACGCAATTAGTTAGTCACGTACTGGGATTCATGCATCAAAAGGTGGTATTCATATATTGAAAAATACAGAGGTTCTGAAGCGGTAGAAAGTTTCTGCTGTAAGTTCATGTACGGGGATTGTAGAGTTTAGGAACAAAGGTTTTGTACTAAATCTGAAACTTCTCTTTACTGTAATGAATTACTTTTCGGGAAGGTTTCCCCCCAAGTTTTTTACTATGAAACTAGTTTGTTTCATTGATTTTCCTGGGTCATCATATCTTGTCTTATTTACTTTTCAGCTGTATTTATTTTTGATATGATATTGATGTTTATTTGTTTTAACAAGTTTTATTCTAATAAATCTAATTAACAACTTGGATTTAGAACTTGTTAATTCTATCAACCAGAGTCTAAATTTTTCATCAAAAAGGATGAGAATTTAAACTATTAAAGTGATATAGTATGTGAATATTTTCCTAAGTGATTTTCTAAAACTATGTGAAAACATTAAATAACATGTTTGAAGATCTCACTTTAGATCAATTCTAAATTAAATGTGAACAATGTTCCAAGTGGAAGTTCTAGTAAGTACTTGAATGTGAATAAGAAGTATGAATGGTTTTAAAAGAACAACTCCAAGAATCCCAACGATGACAAGTAGATTATGTCATGTTCCCTTTGTGGAAAGAAAGACTATTACATTTGATAATGTAAGTTCTTAAAGAATAAGAAGGTTGAAGATGGAAATGCCAATGAAGCAATTGTCATTAATGACATTATTGCTATGGTGAGTGGTGTATGTAATAATATGATCACTGTATTTCATATGGTTGTAATTACAAATCCTCCGATTGGTAATTTGATTCGGGTGCAATGTTGCATGTGTGCAACTATAAGGCATATTTTAAGACTTATGGGGAGTCTTCATAGAACTAGAGGTGCTTGCGGACATCCACATTATAGCAAAAGTTCATAAAAATTCATTGTTGAAGTGAAATTGAATTTTGGCAAGAAGTTCTCTTGACTAATGTTTTTCATGTACCTGATATCAAGAAAAGCTAATTTATTATTTAAGAATAGTCTTGTTTGAGAATGAGATATTAGTAGGCAATGGATATGCTACTAATGACATGTTCAAATTGAGTGTTATTTATCAATATGTTTTGGTTGTGTTTATATTGTTGATTCTTTATTTGTGACATGCTAGATTGGGACTTTTAAATTTCAAATTCTTGAAGTTTATGTCAAAGCATGATATAATTTAATAAAAGCATTATGATTTGAGTTGAATGATGTATTAACTAGAGATGTTGAATGTTTCTAAATGAATATTCTTCTTTGTGAAGAACATGTCATAATACACTAAAGTGCAGTCCCTTATACACCTAATAAAATGTTTTGGTCAAAAGAAAAGAGAAGAGAACTCTAGTTGATATGGTGAATGACATAATCTTGAGTGCAATCACCTAAGCTCCTATTTGATATGTAAGAAGAAGCTTTGCTTAGTATATGCAATGTGCATAATAAAGTTCAATCTCAAAGGTATTTCATGTGTTATGAAATGAGAAAGTGACCAAATGCTTATCATTTTAAACCGTAGGGGTGTTTAACCTTTTGTAAAATGATGGGCCAAAAAGGACTATTAGTCAAAGAGCTATATGAAGTGTATATGTAGGTTTTATATAAATTTATGTGTGTGTAGTTTATTAAACTTAAGGTCTAATAGAAGAGTGAAATCAAAGGACATTGAATTTATTGAGTTTAAATTCAAAGATGATTTCGAGAATACCTAGATACCCACTTAAACACGAGTAAATGACTCTAATGTTAAATATCACATTAAGTGGTATTAAAGATTTAAATGTACGTAGTTCACCAAGTGAACAAAAGTGGAGTCAAAGTGTGAGATATTAAAGGGATTTTAATCCAAATTTTATTTCATGTGAAACTCTTGTTTACCTTGTTGAAGGTAATAAAAGTGGAATCCTAAATAAACACTAGTAGTGTATTCTTTAAGGGAAGTGATCCTAAAGTTTAAGAAAGTTTTGTGCTTCTAAAAGATGTAGCTGTCTATTGTAAAGGCTATTAATGATAAGATAGACTCGATATTATTTAATAATAATTGGATCTTAATAGATTTACCTCTAGTTTCAAAACCAATTGGTTGTGAGTGGGTATTAGAATAAGATATAAAATCTTTTGGGCTAAGGTTAGTAGTAAAATATTTGAAACAAAGGGAAAAGATAGATTGTTGATATTTATGCATTAGTAACTATTTGTGTTATTAGTTTGATATCTTTAAAACCATTCATATAATTTTAAAGAAATTCACTATATTCGATTATTACATTTTGATATATATATATATATATATATATATAATTACAGTATGTGTATATATGTGAATTTTGGAATGGTTGAAAACTCCAAATGTGGGAGTTTAGAAACTCAAATTGTGGAATTATGATATCCAAGAAGTTTAGGGGTTTATAACCCTCAAAAGAGTAATCTTGGTAAGGAAGTTTGCTTGAAAGACCTGTGGGTATGTACTTCCTTAATTAATTAAATAAAAGTATTTTATGAATGAGAATCAAATAAAGAAATATAGTAGAGATGTGCACTATATTAATCTCATTTTGTGATTTATGTTATCTCATTTTGTTGAGATTTGAGTAATCTCATTGTGTTGAGATTAGTGTTTTCTCATTCTATTAGGGACTAAGTAATCTCTTTGTATTGAGATTAGTGTTTTCTCATTTTATTGGGAATTGTGTTATCTCATTGTGTTGAGATTATTGTTGAGAACTTGCTTCTTAGATTTTAATATCTTTAAAGAGGCAAACACACTTTGATTCCAATATTGAATAAAGAGATTACTGGAAAGGCGGATGTACAACTTGAGTTTGCTAGTGTATTAAGTGCATGTTGCGTATCATGCATAGAACAAAACTAGACATTGTCTTCGCAGTATGTAGACTTTCAAAGTTTCTAAAACTTGAGGTTAATTATTAGAAAGTAATTAATTGTGATGAATATCTATTATATAGAATATTCAAAGTTAATTCTATTATTGATGTGAGCGATAATATCTATGTCTAGTTAGATAATCACTACATGTGGGGGTGCTATGTGTAAGCAGTAAAGAAATAAGGTGTATTTCTTACTCTACTATAAAATTAAATTGAAAGTATTGATTATAATGATAATGGGCAAGGAATGAAAATGACTAAAGTTTTGATAAAGTGTCATGGCTACGACTATAGTAAGCCATTCCTTATACTGTAATTGTGAAACTACAATGCGTATAATATACAGTGTGAACTTAGACTTAAAAGTCTAAGACAAGAATACGTAAGGCAAGTCGTGTGGTTAGACTAGTCCATTGCCTACGTAAACTCTAAATATAAATAGATCCTTTACCGAAGTGGGTCTTAAGACTTGGTAAGGATAACATCCATTGGAATGAGATTAAAACCCTTATTTTTTCACCAATAATGGGAATCCAACCTCGAATTGATTATATTTAAGAGGTTTAAAGGGTAACAACAAGTTATTGATACGTGGTTAGTAAGAGTACTAAATTTGTGTCTCATTTAGGATGGATCAGTGCAAACTGTTACAATGAAAATAGAGAATGAGTTTTAAACTCTTAATGAAGTTCATCAATCATAAATGCTTGTGTAACAGAAACATAAGAAGGAACTTCACTTTTGTAAATATAGGAGTGGTGCCACTTCTAGCAAGAGTAAAAGGGTTTTCTCTTGTACATGTTCACTAAACTGGGAAGAGCACACAGCCATAATAATGCTAACAACATGGATTTCTAAATGTGTTGTAGATATTCTCATGTGTGTGTTGTTTCTAATTTCAACACATAAGAATTTTAGTTTAAGCACCAAGTCATCATTAACTCTGTTGATTTCTTGAGCAATTATACTAAAGAGAGGTTTAAGTTGAAAGACACCTTCCATTATGCATGATAGAATATCAATTAAGTGAGACATATATTATTACAACCTAGTGGAGGATTGTTGTATATATTGGTATATACAAGGATAAGTTGTAATAATGATATAAGGTTGGAGAGTATTCATTTGTAAAATGAATAAAGTGAAAATTCAAGTTCAGAAATTTTCTAAGTGAAAATCGAAATTCAGTATGTTCGATCTATCGAAGTGGTGAGGGAAATTATCTTGGAGTCTCTGCCTGTTTCGATTGGTACTCAATTCATATTCGATCAACCGAAAAGAGCTTTCAATCAATGCTCAACTCCTCTCAATCGATCGAAACTCGTGAAAATTGAATTTCTACAGAATTTTCTGATAACTGTTTTAAACGTTTGAAATGGTTTCAAGTCTTGTGAACGGTTTTATGAAAAATCTTAACTCTCCATATTTGTCCTATTTGAAAAGTTAAATTTTTTAAGGGAATATCATTTATTGTCTTGTTTGCTTTATAAAAATGTATAAGTTTACAAAACTATCTTTAAATAAATTTATCAACTTTTTTTTAAAAAAAAAGAGTTATTCTTAATGAGGCAACTAAGAAGGTGCTCCAATTAGATTGATTTTTTAAATATTTGTTAGTTTTTTTTTTCAAATAGTTTTGAAAATAAAGTAGGGGTATAATAGGAATATTAGTAAATTAATGACTTTTATTTTTAGAAACAGGACAATATTTTGGAACATCCCAAAATGGAATAGAGGACAAATAAACTGGGACGAAGAGAGTAGTAAGTTTAAAGAAACACAAGAAATTATGTGGATATTCTCCAAAATTACTATTTGTAGAAATCAATAAACTTTGTTGTATTTTGAGAACAAGTTTGTAGAAACCCTTTAGCAACTTGCGTATAGAGACATATATTGTCTAAGGATAACATTCAATTGTGCCTCCAAGTTAATCGTTAATTTCTATTTACTTGATGTGTTCATTTTGTTCTTTAATTATTACTTCCTAATTTGGCAAAATCCCCAACATGTTGTAGTATTGAAAATTGGAGAGAAAATTAGTTAATGGCACATGCTAGATTTTAAGAAATTGTTAGAAGTAGAAATCATGTGTTTTTTTAAATCTAGCGTATGATTACTATATTACAATAGGATTCTAGTATAGTATGTGGTTTCCTCGACCCAAATGTAAAAGGCTTTGACCTATCCGTCCTCAGAAAAGACGCAAATACATTTGAGCTTTTAGAAATTGGGGCCCACGTGACCCATCATGATTTAGAGGCCCATTGACAAAATATGGTTGCAAAAACGGCCTGCAACCCACTATAACAAATTTACACCCACCCTCTCTTAGCCCACAATGCTGAAAGAATCTCATTTCCACTCCATTGTGTGTTTATGTTTGTTTGTTTCTAAAAATTTAAAAAAAAAAAAAAAAAAAAAAAAAAAAAAAAAAAAAAACTGATTCATTGTACCTTCAAGAAAATAATTTTAGCTTTTTTGATTGAAAATAAAATACAAAATTTTCCAGTTTTTTTAAATATTTTTCCCTTTTCCAATTTTCATTTGTATGTGAAAAAGTGGCTCACTCAATACTTGAGAAATTATTAAGTCCTTCTACTGGGCCAAGTTAACCTTGCATAGTGGTCCACCCAAAAAAAGAATGCATCTAGTTGAATTGTTGAGTCATATCCTAGTCAAATTTTATGAATAACATGTACCGTTTGTTTCAATAAAAATTAAAAACTCTCATAAAAAATAAAAATCAAACCAATTCTTTCAAGCATTTCTCAATTTGATGTGAGATAAAAAAAAATTGAAAAAAAAAATATCACGTTGCTGTAGTACAGGAATTTTGAATAATTTTCCTTGGATGTAAGTGGGTTGTTGGGAAAATTATCTTATGACATGAGTCTCACAAGACTTCTCTCTCATAACAAGAACATGTGTAGATCTCATCTATTGTGAGAGAGTAGTTTCATAAGATACTCTCTTGAGTGCATGGTTGATCTAGTGGAAGTTTTGAGGTTTTATCTAAACTTACGTTTTATAGAAATATTATGAGTTTTTACCAGGAAGCCAATGTAGTGATTAAGAAATCCATTTCTTTTTTCGTTCCATTATGTTCGACTTATAATAAATATTGCATTAAAGTGTTTGACTCTCCATTTGGATGCCAAGAAAATAGTGGAAACAAAGAAATTTTATGTGTGTGTATTTTTTTTTTTTTTTTTTTATATAGAGTTTTTAGATTCTAAAGAATTATTTTAGCTTAAGTAGTTTTTGAAATTATTTAATTGACTTAGCTAATTAATTGATAGCATGGTTTTATTGGTCCAACTAATACACATGACAAGCTTAGGTAACACTTAATCACTACCTTAGCAATGGGATTGTAATGAATGACTTGAATCAGACACGACAAACTTAGGTAACACTTAGGGCACATTTGGTAGATTGTAATAAACACTGTAATGTAATAGATATTCCTATGACATAACTATTCGATTGTTTGGTTATGTTTTTATTACAATGAATAGTTATTCCTTATGAATAGATATTCTTTAAAACGAGAAATAACTATTCTTTATTAAAAGTACTAAATATCTATTTCTTTACCTTATGTAATAACCTTTTAAAAAAATTTCCTAAAAAAAAATTTCCTAAAAACCATTAGTTACCACATCTTCAAAAGGAAAGAAAATAAATTTTCCTTGTTGTTAATTATTAGCTCTATTTTGAACACCCTAAAATAAGTATATTTTAGGAAATTTGACTTAAAAATAATTTAATTATGCATTCTTTTTATACTCTACTAAATTATGGATGCATATTCAGCATTCTATTCCTAAATGGTCATCAAACTAATGAATAGTAATACTTATTACATTCCAATTTAATGTATTCTTTGTAATACTTATTCCTATTTCCATGCAATAATTATTACAATGTACCAAACGTGCCCTTAATATACAATGCTTTATTTTTCTCTTCATTTTTCTATTCCTCGTATGAATTACTTATATTAAAAAATTTTAAATTTCTTCTTTCCACTTTTTTTTTTCCTTCTTTCATCCCATAAGTTTATCCTATTACCAAACAAAGCCCCCCGGTGGTCAGTAATGTTTTTATATTAAGATAAAAATTATTGTTTGGTTAAGACTTAAGATTAGAGCATTTCTGCCCAAGACAAAACTTCTTAGACAATCCGACTTTTCCATTGACTTATGGGTAATTTTATCGTACCCCCCAAAAAAGGGGGGTATGGTACTCACTAGTAGGTAATTTGCTATACTAGGTTACCTTTTTCTCACTTTGACAGTTTCATCCTCACATTGTGTAGTTCCAACATCATATGTGATGGTTCTTTTGTCACATTCGGTAGTTCCCTTACTTTTTTCTCACATTTGACGATTTTATCCTTACATTGTGCAGTTCCAACATCACATGTGACAGTTTTTTTGTCACATTTGATGGTTCCCTTATTTTTTTCTCACATTTAATAGTTTTATCCTCACATTGTGCTGTTCCAACATCACTTGTGACAGTTTTTTTGTCACATTCGGTGGTTTCCTTATTTTTTTTTTCACATTTGACGGTTTTATCCTCACATTGTGCAGTTCCAATATCACATGTAACAGTTCTTTTGTCACATTTGGTGGTTCTCTTATTTTTTTTCTCACATTTGACAATTTCATCTTCACATTGTGCAGTTCCAACATCACATGTGACTGTTCTTTTGTCATATTTGATGATTCTCTTATTTTTTTTTTCTTACATTTGACGATTTTATCCTCACATTGTGCAGTTTCAACATCACATATGACTGTTATTTTATCACATTTGGTAGTTTCCCTTTTTTTTTCTCACATTTAACGACTCTATCCTCACATTCTGCAGTTCTAACATCACATGTTACTGTTCTTTTGTCACATTTGGTGGTTCCTTTTTTTTTTTCTCACATATGACAGTTTCATCCTCACATTTTGCAGTTCCAACATCACATGTGACAGTTCTTTTGTAACATTTGATGGTTCCCTTATTTTTTCTCACATTTGACGGTTTCATCCTCACATTGTGCAGTCTCAACATCACATTTGATAGTATTTTCGTCACATTTAGTGGTTCCCTTATTTTTTCTCACATTTGTCGGTTTCATCCTCACATTGTACAGTTTCAACTTCACATTTGATAGTACTTTTGTCACATTTGGTGGTTCCCTTTTTTTTTTCTCACATTTGACGGTTCCATCCTCACATTGGGCAATACCAATATCACATGTGACTGTACTTTTGTCACATTCGGTTGTTCATTTATTTTTTTCTCACATTTGACGGTCTCATCCTCATATTGTGCAATTCTAATATCACATGTGATTGTTCTTTTGTCACATTTTGTGATTCCTTTATTTTTTTTCTCAAATTTGATGGTTCCATTGTTACATTCGGTAGTACCAACATCACAATTGATAGTACTTTTGTCACATTTTAGTGGTTCCTTTTTTTTCTACTCATATTTGACGGTTTCATCATCACATTGGGTAGTACCAATATCACATTTGACCGTACTTTTACATTTGGGCCCACCACTGAAGTCACTTTTTTACTTACTTATTTCTTTATATATATGTTTGTAGCAAAAAATAATTGATAAAGATGGCAATCCCACACTAGAATGGTTTAAAAATACATATAGGGATGATGACAAGTATATGTCAAAATTGATGTTTTGTGGACATGTAATTTTACTCAACACACTTGTGTATTTTACATTGACACATGCCAATACATTGTTTATTTGTACTTGTAGATTTATATCCTTATGAATGACAATAATAGTCATTGGTACTTATGTGTCGTTGACTTTAGTTCAAAAAGATGTATGCATGTATTTGGACTCTTTTCCAAGCACAACTGGGCAAGATATGCAAACAAAAAACGTGTGAACAATGGTATTGTCTCTTTCTCTTTGTACTCAATAATAATTTTGATATATGATTTTGTTAAGTTTTGTACTTAATAATTGATTTGAATTTCACTTTGCAGTAGGTAACAGGCCTTGATAAGTTATTGAGTTATTTGGAGAAAGACAACTATACTAATAGTATTACCAAATTTCCTTTGAAATCACCCACGTCGAATCCTATAAAAAATAATGGGTACGTACTAAATTGTAGATTTGCACATATGGATAACTATTGTGTGAATCTTTAAAATTTTTAAATTTTAACTGTTTTCATATTTCAGGTATGATTGCTACATGTATGTTATTAAACACATGCATACAAAAATTATCAAAGAGAATCTAACCTTTTTGATAATATATTTATTGGGAGTAAATTTTATAGTTTTCACATAATTTGCTTAAACTGCTTCTTTATCAACAATCTCTAATTTTTGTAGGAGAACTGGTCAGTACATTTGCGATACAAGTTAGCATCAAATCTAGTGCTTTCAAAAGAAAATGAATGTTCCAAAATTATAGAAAATGCTAGAAAAATTCCACTATGTGATTATTTTCGGACGTCACTCAAATGACAATGATTTGTATAAAATGATAACCAAGAGATTGTTTATAATTTAGTGAATTGTTTTTATTTTTAATGAATGGGAGATTCAATGTTTATCTTTTGCGATTTAGTGAATTGTCTTTTTTTTTTTTTTTTTTTTTGAAAGGGAGACTGGTTTTTTATCATTCAAAAATAGAGCAATTATAATATGAGAAATTATAATATGAGAAGCATTAATTTTTTTTTTATATGTAAAGAAACAGCAAGGAATCCAAGATTAAAATTTCTTCAATAACTAAGCTCAAGTTACTTTCTCAAAGTTCATTGCCAAAACACAATCAAGTTGGTATTTTCTGGCATTCAACTTAAGCCTTAGTTTCAAATAAGCCAAGCTTGAGCCTTAGTTTTAGGCTCATTAAATAAAGAAGTCGAGTCCAAGCAACAAAATTTGACATGCATGAACATGCAAGGTTTCAGGGAAATATCTGTCAGTGAAAAGCTAGTAAGGGAAAACTTGCATTTGCATCAATGTGCCCAATTGTTTTTAGACTTGTCTCAAGCTCGAGCCAAACTTGAGCATTTGATTTTTATTGATGAGCCAAGATCAAATACGCACTACTCAGCAAAACTTGGCTCGTTTACAACCCTATGTCTCGGATGTGGAATCCATATGCCCATAATTTCGCATTATCACATTTTTTAAAGCATGTCCATGTTGATTTAATACATTAAATAGATGATGTGTGCGGAATATATGCAAATAACAAGTGTGCAATAAGAAAGAAAGACCCTATGGCACGGCTTTAAATTTTAAATAATGTGGTACTAGATAAATTCTAACCATTTCAAATGCAACTATCCCTCCATTATGGAGTCAATATTCAGCCTTCTTGTTCCAACATACTTGGCAAATTAACTAATTCAGAACATTAGCCTCATTTGTAAATCTTTCTAAAGTCTCTCTATAATATCTTCATAATAAACTCTTGATATTAACTTGTTTGAATGCAATATCAAGTTCTGAATTTTGCACTGTATATACTATGATCACTGGAGGCATATGACATATCTTGTAGTTCTGGACTAAATTTTGCATCAAAGGAAAACACTTTTCAATGATTGATATCACATGTTCTTTATGTGACAGTATAAATGCCTGAATAAAATATAAGGTTATTAAAGTTTTAAAACCCACTACATCCACATCATCAACTCAATGTGCCCCACCTGATTAATCAAGAGCATAACCGTACAAAATGTCCTTTGTAAATTGAATTGTTTTATAATTGTTGCCCTCTATGCAAAACTAAAAATTAAATCAAAGTATCCATTTCTTTTGCAAATAGTGTTTACAAAACTTTCTTAGCCAAAAAAAAAAAAAAAAAAAAAGATACAATATATTAAGATCCTCACAGCCAGTAATTATCAGCCTGTTCCAAATCCTGATCTTCCAACTTTTCTCCAGCATTGTTGAACTCAAGCCATATTTTGGACTTGCAAAAATTCATCAAGAAGTACCAAGCAATCCTAGCCAGTGTAAGCTAAGCAATTACCAAATAGACAATTTTTGTAGCCACTGCCATTACATAGAGCAAAATCCTAGATGGAATCAAGCACATAATTCGCTGCCAAGGTAACCCCATGGGAACTACAAAGGGCCTCTTCACTGTGAATAATACATCTCAATAAGGATTTGGTAACATTTAAAAATAAAATAATTGTTACTAATTTTAGTCAAAGTTTATCAGATTGTATATTTGTACTTGTATCCAACTTATAAAGAAAAAATTCTTGATTTCATATTCAGATTCCCCTTTTATGTTTGGATACGGTAGTTGTAATGTTAGGAATCAGAGGTATCCATTGTCAAGAACTAAAACCAAAATCAAAATCTCTATAAGTTTCACATTATACATTTGCTAATGGATACTTTAGTGGTTAAATTTCACATTGGTTACAACTGGGGGGAAATCGAAGAAAATGGTTAAATTTTCAATTCGAATCTGCCTTCCCAATGTTAGTGCTCCAAAATTCCTAGATGAAAGAAAATCTCTCAAATAGGCCCAACATAAATAATAGAAAAAAAAAATGGTTAAACCCACCATTCAAAAGCACAAATCTACAGGATAAAATTTAGGAAAAATGATGAAAAATGGTTACCTGAGAGTTGGGAGCAAACGTGGTGAAGATCGGTGAAGAGGAGCAAAGGTTTTTTTTTTTTTTTTTTTAAATTATACTAACCTATTCTACCTGTAAATGGTATCCCACTTAAATTATTTAAATGGTCAAGATTAAAAGCATAAAAACGGATGGTTTAGATTTAGGTGGGTATCGTTCCCCTAAAATAAATGAGGGTACCGTAAAGTGTGTTGTGTGTAGTATAATTTGTCCCACACTACAAAACACGCCCCCCCCCCCTTAGGCCGCGTTTTTTGTAGCCGCGTTTTCAAAAACGTGGCTACAGAGGATCTCAAGTCGCTTTTTTCTAAAATGCGACTTCAAGAGAAAAACGTGGGCCGCGTTTTAAACAAGCGGCTATAAAATGGGTCAATAGCCGCGTTTTTTTTAGCTGTAGCTGCATTTTTTAGGGTGGAGATATTGCCGCGTGTTTAAAACGTGGCTCCAAGACCTTCTGATTTTTTTTTTTTTTTAATTTTTAACTCTAGCCGCGTGTATAAAATGCGACTCTAGCTTTCCTAAAGCCGCGTTTTATACACATGGCTTTAAATTTAGTCTGAAGCCGCGTGTTTAAAATGCGGCTTTAAATTTACTTTGAAGCCATGTGTTTAAAACGCAGCTTCAGTTTGGGATGGGGCTACATTTCTTAAACAAGGCTTCAGATTTTGCCCATAGTCGCAGGTTCAAAATGCGACTTTAGGCTTTGTATAAATAATATACTACAAACCCTACCCTCTCCAATCGCACATCAGCCTCCATCTCTCAAGCCCGATCTCTTAAGCCCTCCATCTTCGATCTCAAGCTAGCCCTCACCCTCCATCTCCAATCTCCACCCTCACCCTCCATCTCTCCGATCTCAAGCTAGCCCTCACCCTCACCCTCCATCTCCGATCTCCACCCTCACCCTCCATCTCTTCGATCTCAAGCTAGCCCTTCACCTATAGGTTCCATCATCGACGGACAGCATCTCACCGCCGCGGCCATCATCGACCACAACGGCAGTGTCTGGGCTCAAAGTGCCACCTCCCCGAATGTCTTCAAGTTTTAAAAAAAAAAAAAAATTTAATTTTTTTTATTTAAATTTGGGCATTTAATAGAATTTAGTTTTGGGTGTTTTGGTTGGTTGGTTTTGATATACCTAATTGGGTTAGATTCGGTTTTAATTAAGGCTTTCATTAGAATTGGCTTTTATCAATGGATGAAAAATTCTAAACCCTAATTTGCATTAGTCTCACACTTTCTTTGGTTGGCCATACCAGGTCAATCTATCTTTGTCTCTCTTCTTCTAATTTTAATAGGCCCTGTTCTATTTTTTTTTCTTTTTTTCTTTTCTTTACAAGATATATTTTTGATGGTGGAATTCTTGAAATGAATAACAGAAACCAATAGGCTCTAATAGTTCTTCGTCGCATGAGAAGAAAATAGAGGCAATGCCATTACCCTCAAAGTGTTCGACAAAGTGCTAAGGTATAATCTATAATCTATAATCAATTCTATTTGTTTTTGGCTATGTGATAACAAAATTATGATTTTAATTATCAAATATAAAAGTTCAATGTTTGTGTTAACGGTATATGATAGCTTAGATTGATTTTATTTGATATACATTATTTGTTTAAAGGGCAGTATTTGTAGTTTGTTTGGGGGGGGGGGGGGGGGGGGAGGGATTACTGGGAAAAAGGTCCCTGTTTCCCTATAACTTAGAACATTCTACTGTAGTGGTGGCTATCACAATTAGATTGATGAGAGTTTGATCTTGTTAGATTTGATGAGAGTTTGATCTTGTTAGACTTTATGAAAACATGAAAAAGAGAATATAGGAGGGAGAACACAAGGTTTGCGTTGTAAGGAAAACTAACGGTCTAGTCCACAGTGAAAAGCCCTATAGTAATAAGGTCCAATCCAAATAAAAAAGCCCTATAGTAATGACTTTAAGGCCCAATCCAAATAATAATAAATAAATAAAAAAGCCCCATCTTGCAATTAAGTTAATAATTGATTAAAACAAAAAAACAAAAGTTCACATACCAATAAAAAAAACAACACCCCATCCCAATAATTTTTTTGAGATAAATAATTATTATTTTTAACTTAAAGTTGATGAAATGCTGGTTTAGATTAATTAAAATAACCATATTATCCTATTATATATCAACTGAGTATTGAGATGTTAGCAAAATTTAAATACAAAAACTTAATAATAATTTTGCATCTTAAGAAGAGAGAAACATTTAAATATTGTAATGTGATACAAAATGTTTAACTGAATATAAAAAAGATCTCATTTAGAATTATCACCCTTTAGCCTGAAACTGTATTTTTGTTTGAATGTACTAATATTGTTGTATAAACCACTTCTCCTAGGTTACATAAAGACCTCTTATTTGTGTGTAATATGCAGAATATTTAGTCCTTACATGCTATTATTAGAGCACTGGTTATAGCCTCTCTGAGCATATGTTTTAGTTTTTTTTCTTTCCAGTCCCCACTAGCAATGTTGTTCATATTAGTACTTTTCGCCCATCCATATGTAGCCAATATCATATCTAAGCCCATTGAGTTTCTTTTTGAACTTCCAAATCTCATAACTGGGAAAATCTTAAAACGCATTAGCCCAATACCATTGAAAGCACTTCCAATGGGCCCTCCACAACCTCACCTGCCTCTATTAGATTTATTTGCATCATGGCGCAATTGGGCTGGTGGTTGCAGTGAAAAGTTGTTGATAAGATCATCGTGGAAAGCCATCAAGAAATCTAGCTTAGAGAAATCACATAACGAAAATTTCAGTTTCTGTTGAAGTGGTAATGTAAGTTGCAATATATGCATGGGCTATATCTTTAAATTGGAAAATTATTATGTATTCTCGAAGTAGCATAAATACATACTTCTATCTCTCATATGAATGGTAGGTCCCACTATGAATTTAATTAGTAGAGACCACCATTTATGTGAGAAGATGGAGTATGCATTTATGATACTCCGGGAGTACACAATAACTTCCCCTTTAAACTGCGGGACTTGGAGTAATCTTAGCATGGATTCTATTTCCGTGAAAGATAGTGACTTAGAAGTCATCAGAAGTATCCTGTAAATAGTGTGTCAAAGGGCATTGATGTACACAAATTGGCCATGTTTACACACTGACACTAATCTATGGGAAGTATTATAGATGAAAGTTAGCATGGGAAATAACCATAGTACCATGATGCATGCTAACTAGACGTAAAACCATTGGTTATGGTGTAAACTCAAGTGGGAGGTGTTAGTTTATAGTTGTGATGGGTGATTACAGCATAATTTGATGTACCCTCACGTATTCTAATGCCCACATAATGGATAATATATATTGATTCGCAAATTCACAAATTGCAAATTTATTACTTTTTTTGTAGAATTGTTAGTGTATTTCGGATATAACATATAAGTCACGTCTGTTCATGGGAAGATATGCGTATTTGTTTGTGTCTATAAATAGTAAGACTCTCAGCCCACCTTTGAAACCTTAAGCCCATGGTAGAAAACTACATATAGATTGAGTTTTTGCTTTGTTTGTTTTGCCTTGGTGATGAGTTGGGTGTATTTTTTTTTTTACATTATTTATTTATTTATTTATAATATTTGGCACTTCATTTCTTGTGGTGTCTTGTACTGAGGTTTTGAAATTCTGTGTTTTTGATCTTCTTGAAGGCAATAGAGAAGCTGAATAGCAGCTAGAGAAGCAAGTTGCCAAAAAGCAGAAGGGGGATAAGGGTGTACAGCAAGCTGTTGTGAAGCAGAAGGATGAAGTGAAGGACACAAAAGAAGATGAAAGAGGAAACATAAAAAAGCAGAAGGTTGAAGTGATTCTTATTTCATCTTTGTGGTTATTAATAGGCTTATTAATCAGTCAAATATGCTAATTAGTCAAAACTAAAAATGGTTAATGCATCTATTGTGTGTGTGTGTGTGTGTGTGTGTGTGTGTGTGTGTTAGATGGGATCATTGTGTAGGAGACATAAAATGATTCAATTGAATGGCAGTTTTTATGGGACATAGTTTGATGCTCTCTCTTTTTCAAAAAGATAATTCAATTTTCCATTCAAGAAGGTCTAAAAATGATTGTTAGAAGGAAAAAAAAATGCTATTTTCCTGTCTATTCTCTAGTGGCAAGGTAATTTAGTTTGCATGTTCATGTGAGTAATTTTATTTTAAATTTTTCTTAGCCTTGTAGGAAACTCTAGAATTAGATTTTGGGGTGAGTTATTACCGTCAATGTGTCATGAGGTTGGGTGCACCGAATAATATTTACTTGCTTATGGAGTGGTACTTAGATGGAATCAGAGATGTTTATGATATGTAAACTAAAATGGTTCTCCGAAGTTGTCAAAGTGGGTCCTATGGCCGCGTTTTAAACGTGGCTATAGGATCGGACCTATGGCCGTGTTTAAAACGTGGCTATAGGATCGGACCTATAGCCACGTTTTAAACGTGGCCATTGGTCCGATGCTAGAGCCGCGTTTAAAACGCGGCAAAAATAGTTCTCCAAAGCTGTCAAAGTGAGTCCTATGGCCACGTTTAAAACACGGCAATAGGCTTTGGTCTTAGGCCGCGTTTAAAAAAGTGCGGTCATAAACTCCGGAGGCCTATAATCGCAGGGTTTATGCCACATTTAAAAACGCAGCCTAAAAAACCACGGCTATAGCCCTAATGAACCGATAGCCACGTTTTTTGGACCTCTAGCGGCGTTTTAAAAACGTGGCCTAAAACCCTTTTTTTTGTAGTGCCACCCTCTCTTAAAAGTTATCATGACTTTTGAGTAAAATTGTAGTATGCCTTTGTATTAGAACCCCTTTTCCCCTCCCTTGTTTGTGTTTGTGTTTGTTTCTCAAAAAAAAAAATTAAAAAAAAAAAAAAAAAAAAAAAACTTAATCTTTATTGTTATGGGAAGTCATACATTGCTTCTAAGTTCTAATAAATGATCAAATACGCCCTTTAACTTCTAAGTAGCCAGTCATAATCTATACTCTATATTTATGATAATTGACTTTTAAGGCGTGGAGATTCTGGAAAATGTATGCCACCCTTTTCTAATTCTTAATCCATATGGAATGATAGAGATTTTTTTTTTTTTTTTTTTTTTTGATAGGAATGATAGAGAAATTTTATTATATATAAAAAGATAGAAGAAATGTCAATAGCCAAATTATCAACTTAATTAACATGGTGATCAAATGTGATCAGTATACTTTTTATAATGAACAATAACAGGTTTAAGCAAGAGTTATCCCCGAATTAAGCAACACACTACTCTCTGAAAAAGTGGGTTTTGCTGTTAGAAAATCTACTATACATTGGAAGAATGATTCTTTTACTGTAATATTACTTAATTGCTTCTTCTGCTAGATAAATGAGCAACAGTAGTATTGTTATAGTTAGTATAAATTTTACTGCATATAATTCATATAATATATCTTAAGAAAATAATCTTGCGCGAGACTCTAATTAATTAAAATAAAGTTGAGATTGTGTCCAGTGCATTAATTACATTGGACACATTAAGATGCGAACATCTATCTATATTTCAATGTGTCCAGTGCACTAATACACCGGATACAAGCTGTGTTTATTAAGATATATATATATATATATATATATATGCTTCCCTATATATAAAATCAAAAAAATTAATAGATTTTTTTTATAGTAATATATACCACTCTAATCAAGTAGATTGAGAGCAATTGGCGCATTCCACAAGATTCTAGTGCTATGAACATATTGAGATTCCGTTCATATTGTTCTCAAAATAAAAAAATCAGGCAAATTCAACTAGTCAATCTTTCCTTACAAATGTTGAAAAGTACACATACGGCCTAAATTAGAATTCATACGTTTCCTTCTCTTCTTCTTTCTTTTTTTTTTTTTTTTTTTTTTTTTTTTTTTTTGAGAAACTGACAAGAATAAAATTCCTACGAAAAAGTCTTGTATGGCCAAGTGCATACAACATCTCTCTCACAGCCAGGTGGGCCTCACAAGTATGGGGCCTACCTGGCTATGAAAGGGATGTCTCATGCGCCTGGCGCATGAGATAGCCTCTCGAATTCCTATATGTCAATACAATTACAAGGAAAGTGAAAGCGTTCACACTACCCAAAATTCTTTGCCCATTGAGCAATGAGCCAACATCACAATTCACAGTTCCATTTTGAAAATAGAAACGTCATTTAGTTTAGGCTCAACCATGCTTCTTCAATAAGACAATAAAAGGTTAGGTTCCAAGTTCTAACTTCTAACAATTCATTTAGTTGATTATTTTGCTTCAATCCTCATTATAGTTGTAGATTCTTTTTTACAATATGAGAGCACATGTGAAAACGTCTCTAGCTTCCAACGATTTCCTTCTTCTTAAGGAGTAATTCTCCACCACTAGAGGTGCTCAACTATGACTTCGTAACTAATAGTCCCTATCAAATGGTTGTCTTCTTATTTTTTCTTATGCCCCCAGATTTTTATGACAATGATAGTTTGACAGTTGTGATTCTTTTTTTTTTTTTTCCTTACTATAATTTGAAATAAAGAAGATCAATATCTTTATTAAATATACATTCATAAATTTAATCTTTTATCAAATTAAATCTACATTATTATTAAATAGATATTCTGTATATTTATATTTTTTTTATAAAAAGTTACTATGAAGTAGTCCCTCTCCATTTAAAAATCTATACAGTTTTTTTTTTTTTTTTTTGGTTATATCATTGTCTAGATTTTAGATTTAGCAATGGTAACAATTACTTGAACTAAGGGAATAAAAGGAAATTAATTTAAAATATGTCTCATTTTGACTATTAATAAAATCTGCAATAATGTTAGAGGGATGGAAAATTATTCATACTAAACAATTTTACCAATTTAAGGTGCAGCCATGCCCCTCCAGTCTGAATTTGCTTGTCGGTGCAACCCTCCCCAACCCACCCAATCGTCAACTTCAACGGCTCAGATGTAAGTGTAACTGGGACATTATGCTCCAATACACATAATATTATACACTTGTATCCCTCCTTTCCTCTTAGGTTGTGTTTGACATTGGCTAAAAAATACAGTTTTTTTTTTTTTACTATTAAGCTTATTTTTGCTACTATTCAGCTTATTTTTGCTACTATTTATGAGTTTCATTGTATTTCTGGGTACTATTTATAAATCTTACTTTACTATTTTAGCTAATTTTTAGTTTTATCTACAGTACTTTTGGCAAAAAATTTTCAGCTTCAACTAAATAAATTGTTCTTAAACGAACTCTTAAAGTCTCACTTAAATGGAACCAGCTTGAGTTTACCATTTTGTGCACAGGACCTGTTGAGATTTAGACACACATTAAATAATTGTCATGTATTCATATTTCAAGATCTAGAGCGCATGTGTACTAGACCCAACCTTTGCACCAGTCAAAATTACCCTACATATTTTGTTTTAGGTAAGTAACCCTAGAAGTAAAAAATCCGAACAAATTTGATTTTTTTTTTTTTTTTGGTTCATGATTAAATAAATACTTTATACTCTCCATCTCTCTCTCCCTCTCTCTCTCTTCTTTTTTTCTTTTTTTTCTTTTTTTGGATTCAATGCTACGTTTTGAAATATTAAAAAAATATGACCATTTTAAAAAAGGAGCCCTGAGATACAGTACTGTCAGTACATTAATCAAATTAGTTTTTTTTTTATAGGTAAATAATTTTTGGATGGCAGCTCATGTTAATGTAATAAAATTTAAAATAAACTATTCACATTTTTTTTTAAATAAAAAAAAAACTGAGTATATATTAAATGTGTTTCAGTTTAAATGGAGTATTGAAGAAATCAAAGTACAAATTTGTAAATTTTCAATATAAGTGAGATTTTTGATAGATTATAAATAAACCACAACTGGTTCATTAATAAGTGCTGGTCGACCCTGTTAACAAAGTCCATAATTTTTTAATTAAAAGGAGTACTTTCTCTAGGAAAAAACAAATAAAGTCTCCCATTGGCTGGTCTATCAACACGTGTGACTCATTGGTTACGCAACACATGCAAACGCTGACCCAACCATTATTGCAACGATTCAACGGACTGCGGGGGCATTATCATTTATCAATCAACCATAAATATTACAACGACCAAAATATAACGATTCAGGAAAGAAAATTAAAAATTAAAAGATAAAAATAAAAAAACAGGCAAAAAAGGACAAATCTTTCTACTCCATATCACATAAATCATATGTGGGGATTTTTATAAATAAAGTGATCATCTTTTGGTTCCCGTTCTTACTAGGGATTACAAGTAAAGAAGATATATGTGCAGGTTGAATTATAGGCATTCCTAATTCTTTTTTCTTTAAAAAAAAAAGTAATTCTTAATAAACTATTCTATAAATTTAGATACCAAACGCATTATCTCCAACATATTTCCAAGTAAAAAGAAATTTATTAAAAAAAAAATGAGCATCAGATATACATAATCAGGAAGAAAACCTTGTTTCTTATATATAAGCCAATCCGAAACGGTTCCAAAATGGTTTCAAACCCTTGTGTCGTTTTCTTCTCCAAAGGTTTCGAAACCTTAAAAACAAAAACACAGAATCGGTAGGCACAACAAGACCACCACCCACGAAACAAAGATAAAACCCACAAAAACAGAGCAAGACAACCTGCAAATTAATATGTATAGTTTAAACTTAAAACACATACAAAAGTATGAATATTAAGAAAGGCTACGCTTCCCAGGTTGATCAGCAACCTTGAGTGTCTTGTCGATGAGCTTTCGAGCCTTCCTGCTACGGATCTCGACCTTGACACTCGAGCTCTTGTCCATCTTCACATATGGCTTCTTCTTCTTCTTCAGAGCTCGAACCTTCGATTTTATCGACTGTACCAAGCTCTCCAATTGGTTTGCCATCATCAAAATCTCTCTCCTTCTTTAATTTCTCGGATTTGATATGGGATCTGGAAAGGGAAGTGAAGAATTATTAGTTTCTGTCTACAATGGTTGCATTTTGTAGTGTTTGGTCAGAACAGTCAGCAATGAGTGCTGCGAGAGCTATTGCTTTGCCTTCGGCTGGCTTTGGTTTTTGTGTGACTGAACGTGTTTTGTTGTTAGTATAATGACTCTTTTGTATGTGTGAAGTGGTCAAGCCCTGTTGGCAGTGCTGTTTATACGCACTGAGATGATTAACAATGGGCTTTGTATTTGATATAATCTCAAGCTTGCCCCTCGCCCTTCATTTCTGACTTTCTGCTAAATTCTCATTTCATTTACCTCTTTTAATCTTTTATTATGTTAGTAGATGGAGATGGTATTGATGGGAATGGAGAGGTAGAATTTGAATCACACATATCAGGCACCACAATAACTGTCGCTATCAATAGGCTACTTAAAGGGCTTTAGTGTTATTGCAAACAACATATCTTAGTTATACTCGTTAGGTTTACGATAAATTTATAAAAGATGATTTTTTTTTTTTTTTTTTGTAAATTTTATTATAATAATTCTTAAGTTGACAATTTAAATAAACAAATATCAGTTATAAGTTGATATGAAAATCAATAATATCCTTTTTAAAAAATCAATATATATTGTATGGAAAATATACACATATTATATTCGGTGCCATAGCTGGTAAATATACATATTATATATTTTGTATGTATTTTTCTTAAAAAATAACTATCATCACTAAAAAAACAAAAAAAAATTAAATACTTTAAAAAATACATGTTTTCTATAATTTAATGTATAGAACACGTATAAAATGTTTTTAGTATCATACTAACAACGTATAAAATGTTTTTAGTATCATACTAACAAAAATATTTTTGTTTAACTTAACTTTAGCTTTTATTAACTGTATAATTTATTTATTTCGTTAAGGTTTTTTTTTTTTTTTTTTTTTTTGAGAAACTATTTCGTTAAGGTTTGTCATTATATATGACAATGAAATTATCAGAATTAATATTTTTAATTTCACGTTTTACCATGTATGTGTTAAAACAGAAGCATTCCATATCTTTATTATAATCTTGAATATTGCTGATCTATCAAAACTATATTTTTCTATAGTTTGAATGAATAGATCTTAAAAGCTCTTCTAAAAAAAATCGTATAAGCATTTATAATGTGACGAGGATATTTTTGATCGATCGACATAAGTCACCAACAAGTCTAACTTGATCATCGGTTTTGTACCTATGACCAATCCTAGCTAGGGGGTCACCAATCCTAGGGCTCGTCAAGTTAGAAAGGTCGCCGACCCAATCCCCTTCCTGATGATCCAAAGCTCCAAGACTCCACGTAGGATTTGCGTGGAGTCCACTCATATGCCTCTACATAGAAATAACTTACACACCACGACCAAAGATCCTACCGCGCAATCAAATCTTCCATGTATGGGAAGAGAAGCCCTAAGATCTTGGAATCTTTTCCTCTATAAGGAAATCCCCCCCCCCCCCTTTTGTATCAAGGGATTCAGGTCAGCTTTCCGCTACTATATAAACAACAAACCCTAACCCTCTTGAGGTACATGAATTCTCCCTAACTCCTACACTCTTGAGTTCTTGAAAATTCTTCAATTACTGACTTAACTTTCGGAGGGTCTTTAGCCGACACCCCACCGGTGCTCTCTATAGGTTCTCTCTCTTTTTGTTCTTCAGGTATATCCATTGGCACATGGGTAGACGATCAACTCACTGACGATTTTGTGTATCATCATAATGTATCTATGTATCTGTGTTAGAATTCAATTAAAAAATAATAATTTTATATTAGAATTTATAATATAAGACAGTAAAATAATATCTTTTTTTTTTTTTGGTTTGCTAAGTAAATGAAAAAATATATGAAACGTCACCTTCATTAACATGTTTTATTTTTCTTGGAAACACAAATAAAAATTGAAAATACATATAGTAAATATTCTAATGCTTGATTAATTTTCCTTATAAAATTTTATTTAAATAATATAAGTACGCTACTAAATTAGAATATAATAAAAAGAAATGAATCAAAAGAAATAACTTAACATATATAGTTGCTCTTCAGTCTCAAAATTTTCATTCAAATTATTAATATAACCGTACATACATTTATTTTAAGTTATTTTTTCAATTTTATTTACAACTCTTTATTTTTTTTTTTTTTAATTTAAACCAAATGAAAGACATAGGAGCCATATCGTATCTATGTGTTCGTACAATGTTGTTGATTTTTCCCCCTTAATGCTAAACTCAATATTAGTGTCCAAATTCTTTTTTTTTTTTTTTTTAAAAAGATAGTGTAAAAGTTAGGAAGCATGGACATGGGTACGGGTATGATACCGTACGTGACACAAGCAAATTCGGAAAAATTATAACATGACATGGTGGGTATGATACATATACAACACCTCAAATGAAGTATCTATACTTTTTAATGCAAAAGTTTCAAAAAGAAATCCTTGTATGAACAAGCACCACTGATGTGCATAACCCAAGTTCATTCAGTTTGTTTAAACATAAATTTTTTGTATATAAAATTACTCACTTTTTTGGAAAATGTATTTTAGAAAACTTGTTTTCTTGTATTTGGTAGTAATTCAAATAATTATATTAAAATAAAATAAAATTCACAAAAAACACCCCAATGAGAAACTATCTTCTATTTTTTGGGCAATTTGGGAACCAGAATTAGGAAAACAAGTCCAAATTGTCATTTAATACAAGTCAACAGTTGATCATCTATCAGTTTGTAGAGAAATGGGGTGAAGAGAAAGAAGTTGCATTGGGAGTTTTTTTTTTTTTTTTTTTTTTTTTTTTTTTTTTGTGCGTGGAATTTATGTTTGTTGGCCTATTGAATATATAACATTTCAAAAAAAAAAAAAAAGTTTTCCACTTTATTAAGTTTATTCTTTGTTGACCACATAAAAATATTTTCTGTTTGTTTGCGTTTATTGTTGTGTCAAGTACCTAAAATACAAAACATTTTTCGTCAAACAAACGAAGCTTTAAAAGTTTAGCATAATAAGTGTACTTTGTAGTTTGCCACATCTCATTAATTAGAAAGTTAAATAGATAATGCTAATCTATATATATGGGTCATTCTATGGTATATGCACATTTTTTGCATGCATCATACTCTTACAATGTATCTGTAATTATAACGAAATTTACAATTTGTCCCTAGTAGTTTAGTCCTATAACGACCTAGTCTACAAATTTCGATTGTTACATTTTTATCCCTTTAAATTTTGGATTAAAATAAAATCGTTAAGATTTCATCCATATTAAATTATTAATAGATTTTGTATTTTAGGAATAGACTTTTAATTATAGCTTATTCCTTATGCTTTGTGGGTTTGATTTATCACCACTTCGTCCCAAAACTTTTCCAATTGCTATATCTTGACTCCCTAAAATTAGGATTAAACTAAAATCATAAAACTTTAATGATTTTGTTTTAATCCAAACGGAAGGTCAAATATAGCATTTTTTTTTTTTTTTTTTTTTTTTGAGAAACAAGATCATTAACTTTCATTAAATCAAACTAGCCAAAATCAGCTTAAAGTACACTCTGTAGTTGTAGTGGAACATCTTCCATTCACACTAGATAATCACTAACATGTCTAGCAAGGTTATATGCCAAATTATTGCCCTGCCTACGAGTGTGAGTGAAGCTCAAACTACTGAAGCCATCCATAGTCTGTCTTGTTGTAGCAATCAGATGACCATATGTTGACAATGATTCCTCCTCACTCTTCAGGGCTTTAATAACCACTTCAGAATCTCCCCCAATGATGGTAGAAGACACTCCTAACTCGGTTGCAAAGGACACCGCTCGAACAACTGCTAGAGCTTCAACATCCTCGATGGACGGTGGGAGCGCTACATTCTCAGACAAGGATGCGAGGACCTGACCTTGATGATTTTGTATCACTACACCCAACCCCGCTCTTTTATCTTCTTTAAATAACAGCCCCATCAAAGTTTACTTTGAATTTTGTCACTGGAGGAGGTTGCCATCGGACATGCTGACCATCTGTTCTCGTTGGCATTTAAAAATTTGTGAATTAAATTAGACAATTCTAACGTATAAATCATAATTTATCATTAATTATAATCTTTTTTTTATATATACAAGATAGAAATTTTACTGTAACATAATCTAAGTGTATATGTGTGTGAAGTTCTCTCCTGGAGACTTGAACTCCGGTCATTGACTTCCCTCCCCCCAACAAGCACTTATACATGCTCAAGTTAGGTTGCTTTGGAGCTTGACATTAATTAACCACATCCAAACAATTAATCAAAATAATAAATTTATTATAACCACATCCGTATAAGATCATAGAATAGATTCCCCTTTATGAGTGAATTATTACTACTACAGATTTTATTATATATAAATTTATTAATTGGTTATTTTTATATAGAAAAATTTTATAATTGATATGTCACCTTTGAAACACAAAACAAAAATTAATTTAGAAATTTACTAATTATTGTTATTGAAGAAGTAAAACCAATCATATTCATTAAAACATTATTCCAAGTAAATAACTGTTTTAGCATATTTTTTTTATAAGCCATTTATACTAAACAGTTGTTATTGTTGATAATAATTTTAGCATTTTTTTTATCTTTTAACATAAACAGTTGGTAAAGCCTTACATATAGCTAGGCATCTTGTTGCCAATCTACCTTGGCTTATTCCAAGTAAATAAACCACAATCTACTTCCATGTATGTTTTAATTAAGAAAACTTTTTATTTATTTATTTTTAGAAGGAAGCTGTAAATTTTATAAAGGAGCAAAAGCAAAATCGGTTTGAATTACAATTGAAATGTGTGGTGGGACATCTTTCATCCACACTAATAAACCTATGACATCTATTGCATGTTTAACAAGATTATGAGCTACATAGTTGCCTTCATGACAAGCATGAGAACAATTAATATTCCTAAAAGGCCTCAGCGATAAATTTTGCATCTTGTATAAGATGACCAAAGGAAGCCATCGAGATAGTCTCATCACATACAGAATTAAAAATGATCTTTGAATCTCCTACTAGGACTATAGAAATGTTCTCTGAATCTCTTACAGCTGCCGTGACTTCTATCTCAACCGCATAAAGTGGCCACTTCAATTACTCCTCTTTGTTTTATTTTTAGGGTATAACATACTCAATTGTTTTGGTCGTATCAAAACTTAGTATAACAATTTTTAATTTTTATATATGACACTCTAAATTTTGGATTAAAATAAAACTCTTAGGTTTCTATCCAAATTTTTTGCATTTTGTGGACACAAATACTTTACCCATTTTCATTTGTCTAATTGCAATTTAGTCCCCTAAACTTTTTCAATTGCTACACTTTGACCATTTAAGTTATATATTAAAATAAATTCACTAGAAATAATTTGGACAAAAGTCTAACAATTTCATTTAGTACAAATTATAACAAATCAAACATAACAATGGGTTCAAATCAAAGAGAATAAAATTGTAATTTCCCCGTATTTTTAATTTTGGGTAAGAAAGGAAACCATATGCATTACTCGAAATTAAGGACAATGATTTGCTTTCCCGTCACTCGTGTGAATGGCCCAACAAAATTACAATGTAAATGACAGCCTCATTTGAAGATAGGCGCAGTGATTTATTTATTTTTTTATTTTGCTGAATAAAAAAGTTGAAATCTTGAGAGCAAGTTACTTTTCACCGTGATGAAATGAAACTCTCACGCTAGATGCTTAAATGGCCCCACTAA
The DNA here is from genome assembly GCA_033629205.1 of Lithocarpus polystachyus. Classification (NCBI taxonomy): domain Eukaryota; kingdom Viridiplantae; phylum Streptophyta; class Magnoliopsida; order Fagales; family Fagaceae; genus Lithocarpus; species Lithocarpus polystachyus. Next base: position 35,078,047 of record CM066172.1, on the reverse strand, counting down.
CTCTTGTACTAATGCATCTATACGACTCAAACCCAAACACAAAGGCAAAACAAACGAGGTGAACTTGACCATTTGACTCGTCCCAGTAACAGGGGAAGTGATTTGCTTTCCCGTGTGAACGGCCAAAATGAAAAGCATCAAGCTTACCTAACAAATACTTGTAGTAAGATAATAAAAATAAAAATAAAAAAGTGTCGCAAGCATAAGTAACGGAAACATTCTGATACCTAGCATTAAAAAAATAAGAACAGTGAGGTCTCTCTGTTTTTCAACAAACAAACTCGAATCACACGTGGTTCTTGTTTTTGGTCAAACATGCAATATTGACATGCAACTCGGAAATTCTGTACAAGTTTCGTAGAATAAGACTCTTTATATAAATAAAATAAATATAAAAAGAATCATACTCTAGCTCCGTTCCGTAGCAGGGTTCATAATTTTAATTAGACTATAAATATGTAAGGCATCATAGATTGATTCTTGATTGGGATAAAATCTCCCACCAGACGACAGTAGGCCACACTCGCCGACGGTTAGATCCGTGACGGCTGAAATACCCGACGGACGTCAGAGCTCGACAACCCCAATCCTAGGGGGGGCGACGGGAGAAGGCAGACGGGTGTTGGTATCAGGCACTGAGACCAGTCTTGCCACGTGCGCTTCGCTGGAAAGAGTGAATCTTGTCGCGTACGCTGCTTAGCCAGATATCTTGCGAAGCACGACTCCCACCCCCAAGAGGGGAATCGTGCCCAACACGCTTGGCTACCCCAGAAGAGTCTTGCGTCCCACGCTACTCGAGGGCAATTTCGGTACAACGATATCTTCTCCAGCACGCCTTGCCCAAAGGCCATTACCACTACTATAAATACCGCCACATCCTCCAAAAATCGAGGTACGTACACTAAGGCCCAACTCTGGCACTCTAGAGTTGTGTAAAATACTGACTTAACCATCGGAGGGTCGTTGGCCGGTACCACGCCGGTACTTCCCTTTGAGGTTCTTCCTACTTGTGCAGGACCGTCCGGAACGCGTGCAAACCTTGCAGCTCACTGGTTTGATTATTGACATCATCAGTTGGCGCCGTCTGTGGGAAATCGCACAAGTTCCTGTTACGTGTTTCCCGGACTAAGGGTTGCATGGTACTCACGCGTTCAAGGACAACCACCATGAACGACCAAGGCAAGGAATAACGCACCACGGCCCTTGAAAGGCAAGTCCAGACTCTGGCGGCCGCGGTGGAACGTCTCACGAAGCGCAACAATGACTTGGAAGAGCAGCTGTTGCGAAGGAATGCGACGGGTGACAATCAGGGAGAGAATCAGGAGGAGAGCAGTGCCTAGGAGAGGGACCGTGAAGGTCCTGAGGGAAGCCATGCATTGAGCCGGCCCGAAGGACCACAGCCAAACCATCCGTCGGGAGATGGCCACGCCCAGTCTGGCATGGCCGTAGAAATGCGAATGATGAAGGAACGCATGGACTTCATGATGAACGCCCTCAAAGGGCAAGTATCCAGTGACCTCGACGACCTCGTTCACCGCACGGACTCTCCATTTACAACACCCGTCATCATGTTCCCTACACCACCGAAGTTCCGCATGCCCCAGGTGGAAAGCTCTGAAGTCCCACCTCAGGGCGGTCCAAAATGTTCAGGCAGCGAGCTCCGTCCAGAAGAAGCCGAGAACAAGCAGCCCCACTATGGAGTTCACAGAAGAGGATGCCCAACACCTCCACCACCCGCACGACGACGCCCTTGTCGTCAGTATCCGGATAGGGGACTACAACACCTACCGGGTCCTGATTGACAACGGGAGCTCCGCAGATATTCTCTACTATCCCGCGTTCCAGCAGATGCGGATTGACAAAGAACGCTTGGTCCCTACCAAGGCACCACTCACAGGTTTCGGGGGGACCAGAGTATATCCCCTCGGCTCGATCACATTGCCCGTCACTGTCGGGGAGTACCCTCGGCAGCTCACTAGGGACGTCACCTTCCTAGTCGTCGACTGCTCCTCAGCATACAACGCAATCATAGGGCGACCAACCCTCAACGCCTGGAAGGCCGCCACCTCGACCTATGCCTTAAAGGTCAAGTTCCCTACAGAGTACGGGGTAGGAGAACTATGGGGAGACCAAGTGGCCGCACGAGAATGCTATGTGGCAATGATAGAGATGAACGGCCAGCTACAGACGATGAACATAGAGTAGAGGACGGGGGCAGAGCCTGTGGAAAAACTCGAAGAGATAATCCTCGACGAGTCCAAGCCTGAGAGAACCACCAGGATAGGTGCCCTCAGCAGTCCGGCGACCCGCCAGGCACTCACGACCTTCCTCAAGGAAAATCAGGACGTATTCGCCTGGAGCCATGAGGACATGCCGGGGATCGATCCGTCGGTCATGGTACATAGGCTGAACGTGGCAACCTCCTTCCGGCCTGTCAGGCAAAAGAAGCGAGTATTTGCTCCGGAGAGAGATCGTGCAGTGGCAAAGGAGGTTGGCAAGTTACGAGAGGCAGGGTTCATCCGGGAAGTCTACTACCCCGACTGGTTAGCAAATGTTGTAATGGTGAAGAAGGCCAGCGGGAAGTGGCGGATGTGTGTGGACTTCACGGACCTGAATAAGGCGTGCCCAAAGGACAGCTACCCCCTCCCTAGAGTCGACGCTCTAGTAGACTCTACGGCCCGACACCAACTGCTGAGTTTCATGGATGCCTTCTCAGGATATAACCAGATCCAGATGGATGAGGCAGATCAGGAGAAAACCTCATTCGTCACCAGCCAAGGACTCTTCTGCTGCAAGGTGATGCCATTCGGACTGAAGAATGCAGGTGCCACATATCAGAGGCTGATGAACAAAATGTTCGCCAACCAAATAGGGAGGAATGTCCAAGTGTATGTCGACGACATGCTGGTGAAAAGCCAGAAAGAGGAGGATCATCTTAGCGACCTCGAAGAAACGTTCGGAACCCTCCGTTCATACAATATGAAGCTCAACCCCTCCAAATGCGCCTTCGGGGTCACCGCCGGGAAATTCCTCGGCTTCTTGGTCTCTCAGAGAGGCATCGAGGCCAACCCGGATAAGATCAGGGCAATAATGGAGATGGCCCCCCCGAAGAATGTAAAAGAAGTTCAGAGTCTGAACGGGAAGGTTGCCGCACTGAACAGATTTGTGTCAAGGGCCATAGACAAATGCCTTCCCTTCTTTCGCACATTGAAGAAGGCGTTCGAGTGGACGAACGAGTGTCAAAAGGCATTCGAAGAATTAAAAGCTTACCTCTCTTCCCCACCATTGCTGAGTCCTTCACAGCCCGGGGAAGAACTCTCCCTCTACCTGGCCGTATCCCCAGCCGCCGTCAGCGCGGCCTTGATCAGAGAAGAGGACGGGGTGCAGAAACCCGTATACTACGCCAGCCGGGCGTTCCAAGGGGCGGAAGGAAGGTACCCGCCCATGGAGAAACTCGCCTTCGCCCTGGTCACCGCAGCCAGAAAGCTCAAGCCTTACTTCCAAGCTCACACAATCGTCGTCCTAACCGACAAGCCTCTGTAGCGGGCAATGCACAATCCAGAAGCCGCAGGTCGTCTGGCCCTATGGGCAATAGAGCTGACTGAGTTTGACATTCGCTACAGCCCACGTACCGCCCTCAAGGGGCAGGCAGTAGCTGATTTCTTCACCAACACAGAGGACGAGGGGGCAGATGCAAGCTCAGCATGGAGTGTACATACAGATGGGTCGTCAACTAGACGAGCCGGAGGCATTGGGGTCGTGCTCCGTTCTCCTGAAGGAGACCAAATTGATTGTATGATCCGGCTAGAATTCCCCATCACCAACAATGAGGCAGAATACGAAGCCTTGATAGCCGGACTGGATCTTGCCAAAGCAGCAGGTGCAGCCTGAGTTGTCGTCTCCTGCGACTCCCAGGTAGTCGTCAACCAAGTCAACGGGAACTACGAATGCAGAGGCGACAGAATGAAGCGGTACCTCCGTCAGGCAAAAAGAAGGGTAGATGAGCTCGGAGCAAGCATAGTCCAAGTCCCCAGGGAGGAAAATGAACAGGCCGACCGCCTCGCCAAAGCTGCTTCGTCGGAGCAGGAGAGCAGCACTGACGGTGTGCTACACTTTGTGCAGGTTTCTCCACTGGTAGACTCTATTGAAATGCAGGAAGTCGGCTCAGAAAGCGACTGGACCACGCCGTTGGTCTCATACCTGAAAGATGGCGTCTTGCCCGACGGAAGAGAAGCCGCCAGAAAATTGAAGGTCCAAGCGTCAAGGTTTGTCCTGATAGAAGGAATCCTATACAAAAGGGGCTTCTCTCGCCCATACCTAAGGTGCCTGGGTTCTGAAGAAGCTGATTATGTCATGAGGGAAGTGCACGAAGGGATATGTGGAAACCATTCAGGGTCACGGTCACTAGCGCATAAGCTGATCCGCGCAGGATACTACTGGCCGACCATGAGAAAAGACACGCAGGCTTATGTCAAAGCTTGCGACAAGTGCCAGAGGTTCAGCAACATCGTCAGGCAACCCCCCGAAGAGCTGACTCCCATGACGGCCCCGTGGCCATTCGCTCAATGGGGACTGGATATCATGGGCCCATTCCCAACAGCGGTACGACAGCTCAAATTCCTTGTGGTAGGCATAGACTACTTCACAAAGTGGGTGGAAGCTGAGGCATTGGCAACCATCACGGAGAAGAACATACGAAACTTCGTCTGGAAGTCTATCATATGCAAGTTCGGGATACCCAGGGTATTAGTCTCCGACAACGGCAAACAGTTTGACAATGGTCCCTTCCGGGAATTCTGTGCGCAGCTGGGAATAAAGAATCACTACTCTTCCCCGGCCCACCCCCAAGCCAACGGACAAGTCGAGGTAACGAACCGATCCTTGCTCAAAATTATCAAGACTCGGCTCGAGGGGGCAAAGGGGATATGGCCAGAGGAGCTGCCAAGTGTATTGTGGGCATACAGGACGACAGCAAGGACCCCCACAGGAGAAACACCGTTCAGGCTAGCCTACGGAAGCGAGGCAGTCATTCCAGCCGAAGTAGGACTCACAACCTACAGGGTCAACACCTATGATGAAGGCCGGAACAACGAGGCCTTACGCCTATAGCTTGACTTGATCGACTAAGCAAGGACAGCAGCAGAGTAAAGGCTAGCCCGGTATCAGGATCGCATGGCTAAACATTACAACGCCCGAGTCAAGCACAGGGAATTCCAGGTCGGCGACCTCGTCCTAAGAAAAATCATGGGCGCTGCCAGGGACCCATCCCAAGGAAAGCTCGGCCCCAATTGGGAAGGGCCCTACCGAGTCACAGCACGGCAAAGGAGGGGCACCTACCATCTGGAAACACTGGAGGGGCAGAAGTTGCACCACCCGTGGAATGCCGAGCACCTACGTAAGTACTACCAGTAAGAAAGAATTGCAGCCCCCAACTTGTAACTAGTCTGTAGTTGATGTACCTCGATGTATTCCTGGTTTTTAAAAGGGCATGTTTTCCCCTCCCCAAAAAATTATGCAAGACACGGAAGTTTATTCAAAGTCTCTCCTACTATTACAAAGTGTTGAACATGCAAAGTATAAAGCCTCACCAAAAAGACACGTTCAAGCATGGAAACATAAAAAGCCTAAGTCTAAAAGACGACGGCCCAAATTCGACGACGGCGTAAAAGCGTCAGGCACCCAGCTGACGGCTTAAAAGCCACTACGATTTCCCAAGTGGAAAACATAAAAAGCCTAAGTCTAAAAGACGACGGCCCAAATTCGACGACGGCGTAAAAGCGTCAGGCACCCAGCTGACGGCTTAAAAGCCACTACGATTTCCCAAGTGGAAAACATAAAAAGCCTAAGTCTAAAAGACGACGGCCCAAATTCGACGACGGCGTAAAAGCGTCAGGCACCCAGCTGACGGCTTAAAAGCCACTACGATTTCCCAAGTGGAAAACATAAAAAGCCTAAGTCTAAAAGACGACGGCCCAAATTCGACGACGGCGTAAAAGCGTCAGGCACCCAGCTGACGGCTTAAAAGCCACTACGATTTCCCAAGTGGAAAACATAAAAAGCCTAAGTCTAAAAGACGACGGCCCAAATTCGACGACGGCATAAAAGCGTCAGGCACTCAGCTGACGGCTTAAAAGCCACAAGGTTTTCCAAATGGAAACAGCCAAAGCCTAAGTCTAAGGATGACGGCATAAACGGCGACGGCTCAAAACCAACTACATCGTCTTATAAGGCTAAAAGCCAAAGCCTAAGTCTAAGGATGACGGCATAAATGGCGACGGCTCGAAGCCAACCACGTAACCCTAAAAAAATTAAATGCCAGAGCCCAAGTACAAGGACGACGGCATAAATAGTGACGGCCCAGAGCTAACTACGTTACTATAACAAGTGGGAAGCTAAAATCTCGTCAAGGGTGACGGTTCAAATCCACCTACATTATTACTTATGACGGTCTGTTATAATGACGGCTCAGTATATTGACGGCTTATTATAGCAAGCAACACACACAAGCAAGATTTAAAACAGCATATGAATTGAAATAAGATATAAACTGAAACAAATGTTTTGCAAGTCAACATTGTTCTCGACGGCCCATAAATTGACTGTCTTACAAAGAAAATCATTACAAAAATTCTCCACAGAAATTACAACTCTAATGAACGGGGGAATCAACTACATTCACTTCTTCTTCAGTTTGGACATTGACGGTTGTCTCAGCATCATCATCAAGGGTCCCGTCACCTTTTTCATTCTGGCGAGCTGCGGTCTCGGAAACGGCCTGGATGACGGAAGTTTGTGCCTGGCCGCCGTCAAGGGACACCTGAGAGAGATCCGTCTCCGGATAGAGGGCCTTCACCTGACGGACGGCCTCATCAAAACCGTCCGCCATAAAGCCGCCAAGCTCCGTCAGGTACGCTTCGGAGTCTCGGTACTCTATGATCGCGTTGTCCTTGGCCTGACGGAGCTGATCCTTCATTGACTGGATCTCCAGCTCCTTATCAGCGAGGACCGTCTGCAGATTCTCCGTCTGCTTCTTATACTCTAGCCGATCCTCCTTGAGAATGGAGAACTTCTTCTCCATCTTCACCTTCCAGGCCTTATACTGCATCAGCTCGTCCTCCACCTCCGTGGTCTTCGCTTGAAGACGGTTCATGGCCGTCTCCTCACGGACACAGCGGTCCATCAGGCCCTTCATCATGACGACGGCCTGAAAATCAGAAACACAAAGTCAATATGACGGTGAGGACAAATCTATACATTCATAAAACTGGCGGCGATTGAAAATTACTTACCTGGGCCAAGTTGAAAAGGCCTGTCTCCCCCATGGCCTCGGTGGAATGGTTCCCGATGTCCTCATAATCCTCCGCCGTCAGTATGGAGGACAACTTCTCGATTGCGTACTTCGAATCCTCGCGGAGGAGGACGGGGGGCTTCTCGACGGCGGGCGGGGGGCCACTCGTCATGAGACCCTTCCCCTTGCCGTGTTTGACAGGGGCCTTCCCTCCATCTGCCTCTAGCCCGATGACGGTCTCGGGGGTGGTCTTGGGCTTTTTGGGGGGACGGTCCCCCTCCTGGTCTTGCTTTCTCTTAATGACGGGCACCTTGGACACGCCCGTCCCTGCAGCTTGGTTCTCCCTTTTCCTTGCAGCTGCTTGCTGCTTAATCAAGGCCCTCCTCTTCGCTTCGTCCATCTCTGCAGAACAAGACGGCACATGAGTTGTTTAGAAGGCAAGAGAAAAATGACTAAGTATAAAATTCAGGTGAACGAACATACGTTTCCTGACTTGTGTTTCGTACTTCAAGGCTTCCTCGGACGGTTCAGGCCCGTCGCAGTGCCAACAGATGGTCTTCAGGCACACCAAATTAGCCCAAGACCTCTCCTTCAACTCAGACTTCTGAAAAATCCTCTCCAAGAAGCTCCAGTCTTCAATTGACACTTGAGGACGGTCTTGAGCTGAGAGAAGAAGACGGTTACATTATGACGGTGCGTAAAAAGACAGGAAAAAGGGGAATAGGAAGAGAGGAACAAGGAGAGAGAGTAAACGAGTGAGTACCAGACGGGTTCAAGACACCCCAAGTGGTGTCGACGGGCATGAACTCGGTCTCACCAGGATTCCCCATCCACTCATCCCCGTCCATGAAGAAGTACCTAGACTTCTAGTCCCTATTGGAGTCTGGAGTATCGCACACCAACCTTAATAATGGACCCCTCGCCAGAAAACTATACATTCCCCTGGATTTTTGTATCTCCACCGGACGGTAGCAGTGGAAGAATTCCTTCACCGTCAACCTTTTCTTCCCCTCGGACATGGACCCGTACAACACCTCTACCCCTATAAAGACCCTCCAGGCGTTCGGGGAAACTTGGCTGACGGATAGTCCTAGGTAGTGAAGGAGGTGACGGTGTAGTGGGGTCAGTGGAAACCTCAGCCCTGCCTTGAGCATCTGCTCGTATACTCCGACACCCCTGACCCCACGGTAGTAGCACTTCTCTCCTGGGTGGGGTAGACGGAGGGGTATATTGTCAGGAATCTGGTATTTACTTCTAAGTGTTTTGAAGTGTGACTCTTTGATTGTGGAGAAGAAATCATTCACCTTCCACAGAGAGAGCATAATGTACTTCCTCATCCCGTCTCTACCTACGACAGATTGAACTTGGGGCTCGTCCCCCTCTATACCGTCACTAAGGTTGCTCTCTGCCCTATCACTACTCGACGGAGAAGAGGTGGTAGACGAGCTCTCTTCACTCGAGGAGGTTGTGGCTGCAGGATCCTTTGGACCCGACGGTTTGACTTCATCGTAGCCCGCTCCGTCACGGACAAACGACTGATTACTCGACGCGCTAGACATGTCACCTACATGTGACGGAAAACCCTAAGTTCAATCGACCTAAAGACACTGACGGTGGAAAAATAACGAACAAGCAGTAATTACTTACCGGTTACTTGCGCTGTGAAAGATGAAGTCGACGGTCGCTGGGATGTGACGGATGCACGATGGTTGACAGATAGAGTGCTTTTCTGCTAGGTGAACAGATGCTCTCTGATGTTTTGTTTTCAGTCAAGAGTGAAAAATGAAAGAAAAGATGGAAGGCTTTTATATGAGAGAAATAGCGGGAGACGAAGGGACGCCTCGGTCTGAGCACACGGCCCGCGAGTTGACGACGCGTGTCCTGCATTTATTACCAGGCATTTATTACTGATGCCAGCCTGTCTATTCGACCCTTGCTGCGGATTGAACCGTCACCCCATTAGCCCGTCCTTAGTGGGTTCACGGACTGATGGGCTGAGGGGGCACCTGATTGGGATAAAATCTCCCACCAGACGACAGTAGGCCACACTCGCCGACGGTTAGATCCGTGACGGCTGAAATACCCGACGGACGTCAGAGCTCGACAACCCCAATCCTAGGGGGGGCGACGGGAGAAGGCAGACGGGTGTTGGTATCAGGCACTGAGACCAGTCTTGCCACGTGCGCTTCGCTGGAAAAAGTGAATCTTGTCGCGTACGCTGCTTAGCCAGATATCTTGCGAAGCACGACTCCCACCCCCAAGAGGGGAATCGTGCCCAACACGCTTGGCTACCCCAGAAGAGTCTTGCGTCCCACGCTACTCGAGGGCAATTTCGGTACAACGATATCTTCTCCAGCACGCCTTGCCCAAAGGCCATTACCACTACTATAAATACCGCCACATCCTCCAAAAATCGAGGTACGTACACTAAGGCCCGACTCTGGCACTCTAGAGTTGTGTAAAATACTGACTTAACCATCGGAGGGTCGTTGGCCGGTACCACGCCGGTACTTCCCTTTGAGGTTCTTCCTACTTGTACAGGACCGTCCGGAACGCGTGCAAACCTTGCAGCTCACTGGTTTGATTATTGACATCATCAATTCTTTAAGTTACTAGAGGGTCTTAATCAAACAGAAAAAAAATTACTAGAGGTCTAATTTATTGCATTAGAATGTGAATCTTTTTTTCTTTTTTTTTTTATAAAATAATATGAATCTTATTGGTAATGACTCTTGGATTATATGAAAACCTTATGATCAATTCTACCTCCATCATCTTCTCAAAAAACAAAAACAAAAACAAAAAAAATTAGACCTCCATCAATCGTGATATAGGAAAGGTTTATAAGATGTGGATGTATTGCAAGGGGGAGGGGGGGGGGGGGGAAGAATATATAAAAATTAAAAAGTCAGAGTTTAGAATTTTTTTATTTTTTTAATTAAATAGTCATAGATTTTTATGTTTGTTATTTAAAGTCCTAAAAGTATGCAACCATTTCAATACTTTTTTTTTTATATGCGAGGTCCGCAATATTTTTACAACAAATCTTAAATGACAGATTGTTGTTGGTTGTTACTGATTGATAAAAATGTAATTTCAATAATGTATTCAAATTAGAATCACCAACAACTTACTACCTAGGTTTGTTGTATAAGTGTTTGGGAAAAAGTTATGACTTAATTTTTTTTTTATCTATAAAAAGCTGAAAATTTTTCATACAAATGGGGATAAAAACTGTACATCTTAAACAACTATAAGCTCTCTTTTTTTTTTTTTTTGTTGAGAATTTTTGTTGTGAAAACTATAAAGCTCAATAATACATGGAGTTTCCTCAACTATTTCAATTGAATTTTATATACGTCCATCTCTATTATTCATTTTTATTATTTTGGGGAATGATGAAACATAGTAGAACGTGAAATTATTTATAAAACTTTGTGTTTCACATTTCACCTACATAACAAGTTTTAATTTTCTAGCAATCATTTTCACTCTAAACTGTTTATCAGAAAAAAAAAAAAAAAAAAAAAAATTCACTCTAAACTAATCTTTTTTTTTTTTTTCAATCTCAAATCTCTCTGTTCAATGTTACTAGAGGTCTAATTAATTGCATTAGGACATGACTCTTTTTGGTAATGTCTCTTGGGATTATATGAAATCCTTGTGATTAATTCTACCTCCATCAATCGTGACGTAGGAAAGGTTTATAAGATGTGGATGTATTGCATGCAAGTTGCAACCCAAAATACTATTAATTAAAAAAATATATATAGGGGAAATAATATAAAAAGTCATAGTGTTTATAGCTTATTTCAAATTATTTCATCTTAGATTTTTGTGTTTGTCATCATATTACTAATTTTATTTGAGCTCTTATACAGGAACAATTAAATCTCATAATATTTTTACAATAAACTAAAATGTCAACCTACTATAAGTCAAAATAAAACTAAATAATAAAAAAAAATTATAGTGAAATCCAACACAACTAAAAATAAGGACGTTATAAAAATATTTTGAGATTTACTGTGTCTTTGAGGTTCTCAATTTACTTTTTTAAGGCTAATTTTAGTAATTAACCAGTCAACAATGGATTTATTTGTCCATTGCTCTTTCATATAGTACTACGGTTATACGGCGAGCCGTGAAGAGTCAAGACTCAAAGAGACGTACAAGGCATCTCTTCCTGAATGGAAAGGCCTTTTAGATTTGAAAAATGCTGACTCTCTCTCTCTAAACTAACGTCTGGATTTTCTTCATCTGTATGCTTGACGTTAACAATCTGCACAGAACTATAAGCAGAAACAATAGGTTTCACAATCCAATATGACGATGCACAATGAGACATGGAAATAAGTAATGGGTTGTGTTAATAGGCCCGTAAGGTACCCGTTAACACCTAATTTTATGTCAGAATTTTTGTCAGTTATCCGGTTTTATGTCAGTATTTTATCAATTTTATAAACTTTAAGGTCAGCTTTATATAATTTCTCCTATTTATTTAAATTTTTTATTAAGTGAGACTTACATTATTTTAAACAGCAAGGTACTTGTTAACATTTGGCCTAAAGAATAACCAACTAGTTCAAACATTTGAATGTTCTCACTCACGTGAAAAGTAATTCAAGGTTACGTTTATTTTCTGAATTGGGATTCAGGATTTGACTTTTTAAAATCCCATATTGTATTTGTGTGGTATTATTTATATATAGCAACATAAAACTGACTATGAAAAATTGATGTCTAACCTGCTCTTGACAAATAAAATAAGAAGGTAGAGTCGTAAACACTAGTTTCTTTGCAAGGAAATGTTTTCATGTTAGATTTTGGTGCTTACAAAATAACACACAAGTGACCCCAAGGGAAGCGCTTGGGATTATTTTCACGCCACTGGTCCAATGTCCTCTATTGTCTTCAATGGGACCAGATCAGACTATAACATCTTCTCAAAAAAAAGAACAAAAAAAAAAAAAAAAATCAGGCTATAAGTACTCAACAGGCTCCTTTACTTCGTACTCCTGGTCTCAACGGTTAGGACTTAGGATTCTATTATGATTACGCCGTAATAGGAAGACCACATTTTAAAAATTTTGGTGTATATGTATAGGACAGGCACCCCGTGAAATAATAAGTGTTCAAAGAGTTTTAAACATATGCATTAACATAATAATAATAATAACTAGTCGCTAACTCGTGCGATGCACGGGATAGTTAAATAAAAATTAAAAGTACTTATTTTACTTAAAAGTATATGACTTAAATTTTAAAAATGTATAATTTAAAAATGAATGAAAATAACTAATTTTTTCAATATAATGATTTAGAAAAAAAAATTTTCTTTCATATCATTGGTTTCATATAACACATTTCGACGTGGGCTATTCTATGGTGATAACTTTACATAATATTCAACTGCAATTATATCTACTATCCACTACCAATCTAATCTATGTTATCTTGATAGTAGATCTACAAATTGCATTCTCGTATTCTTAGAACTTGCCACATTATTGTTATTATCTATATATAATATAAAACTGAAAATTTTAACTTTTTGAAAGACTTACATTAGAATTAGGATTAAAAAATAAAAATTTTTTTTTTAAATTAGACCTCACGTTAGTTTTTTTTTTTTTTTTAAGGGCTCACTTTAGGTTAAAAAAAAAAGACTCACGTGAAAAAAAAATAGACTCCTATTAGGATTAAGGAAAAAAGAGAGAGACTCCTATTAGGACTCTCTCACTATTTAGTTTAACAAATTAAAATTTTTTATAAATTAAAATGATGAGGAAAAAAGAGGGAGAGAGACTCCTGTTAGGACTCTCACTTTTTAGTTTTAAAAATTAAAAAAAATTATATATTAAAATGATGATGTGGAAAATTGTAGGAGCTTCAGAGACTTCGGTTTTTTTTTTAAGGGCTCACTTTAAATTAAAAAAAAAAAAAAGACTCACGTAAAAAAAAAAAAGACTCCTATTAAGATTAAGGAAAAAAGAGAGAGACTCCTATTAGGACTCTCTCACTATTTAGTTTAACAAATTAAAATTTTTTATAAATTAAAATGATGAGGAAAAAAAAAAGAGCGAGACTCTTGTTAGGACTCTCTCACTATTTAGTTTTAAAAATTAAAAAAATTAAAAATTAAAATGATGAGGTGGAAAATTGTGGGAGCTTCAGAGGTTTCGGTTTTTAATATATATATATATATATAGATAATAAAAGAAATATTAACACACAAGCAAGACAACCCATTTTAAGGCAATGACCATATGGCCTAATGACCTTCACTTCCTTTTCTAATCCCCTATTTAGTATTTACACTTAAAATAGTCTATATTTCTTTCTTATCTTATTTTTTTTTTACTTTTTAATTTTAAAAAAATAGTCTCTATTTCTTTTCTGACATGGAAAATTGGACTTAAATTGAGGAAGGGAGAAACGGGGACATTGATTTGTTCTAAATTTTTTTTTTTTTTTTAGAATATTAAGTATTTTAACACACATATACATGGAAAGAGAGAGGAGAAGGTTTTAAAGAAATTGATAATGATGTATATCTAAAAGAGCTTAACTCTTAAATACATGTTCTATAATTTTTGATTGTGGACTGTATTAATAAGAAATCTAAAACTTAAAAAGTAGGCAAAACATTAAAAAAAGAAGTACTATATAACGTTTTTAAAAAGTGATCCATTATCAACTTTTTTTCCCATACGTTGATAGTTGGGTAGGAAAATTTGAATTCTGGATGTCTCAGTTGAAAACTTTAAGAAATGCCAACTAATTAAACTATAAAAACTCTTTTTTTTATTTTTATACAAGATAGAATTCTACTCTAACCTAATCTAAGTGTATATATGTGTGAAGCTTCCCTTCTGGAGACTCGAACCCCGGCCCTTGGCCCCCACACTCCACAAGCACTTATACTTGTAGAGTGACCATCGCACCAAGGATGTGCGGTGGTTATAAAAACTCTTTATTACAATATATTATGTGTTAGTGGTAATTTAATAACAACTTATAATAAAAATTGTTTAATATTGAGTTGTTTTAATTTAATATAACTTGCCTCACCATTCTTTTGATTTCATTATGACTTTTGAGTAAAGTTTAGGAATACCTTTGTGTTAGAACTACATTCTATCTCCCCTTTGTGTGTATTTGTTTATCAGGAAAGAAAACAAAAACAAAAAAACAAAAACCTCCTCAGTTTCAAATCAGATATATCAATATAATACTCTCTACTACTAAAGAGCTAACAAAAATTGGTATGAATATGACAAAGACAAAAGGAAGTCAAAAAAATATATACATGTTCATTTTACTATTATATCATCAAATTAAAATTATAGCTCTGCTAATCATACCAAGTTGTAATTTACATACAAAGAGACAAAGACCCATGACTACAATTTAAACCTTAAAATTTATGATGTAAACAAAACCATTCATATGTGGAACATGTGACAGTATGGGACATGGAACAAGAAGATTCATCAATCATCAACCGCGGACCACCGGATAAGATTTAAAAATAATTATAAAGTAAGGATAAATTTACTAAATTAAAAGAAAAATTTTAGAACATTTTTCTCTCCTCTTCCTTGTGTGTGTTTGTTTCTAAAAAAAAAAAACCGAAAATCTAGGGGAATCTTCAAGCTAAAACACGAACATGTCTTTACTCAATTTTATTCATACTTGAATAAAATTAAACAGAGTGCAGATTGAACGAGAAGACTTGTGAGATCCAAGAGTACCAGTCAATTAGTTTTTATTATTATATTACTATAGCTATATATAAATCAGTAACATTAATGTTTTTTCGTATATGAGGAATTGACCTCCCCCAGTAACACTCTTTGAGAGAGAGAGAGAGAGAGAGAGAGAAAGAGAGAGAGAAGTAACTCACTACATAATGGACACAACTTGTGTCTAGTGCACTGATGTTCAATATGATATCAAAAATTTTCTTAAGTACATGTGGTCTTCATGATGACCTAATCTTAAGATGTTCGTCCTTTATTTTTCTTTTTCTTTTTTTTTCTTTTTTTTTCTGTTGAAATGAAAAAATAAACAAATAAATAAATAAAATCAAGAATGTAATTAAAGAGAAATAATAAATAAAATCAAGAATGTAATTAAAGAGAAATAATAAGGCAGCTTAAGCAAGAAGAGACGGAAAAAAAAAATATAGTATATTATGTTTCAGGTTGTATGCGAGTTTCTCACAATATATGAACATGTGTGGAGCCTACATATTATGAGAGTCCCACGTAAGTCTGGCGTGTAGATTCCTAAGAGGCTTGCTACACATGGCGGACAAACAAGAATATGGGTCAAAAGTTTTGTGGCAAAATGAGATAAGAAACATTGACCATGATGGTGCTTGAAACACAAGTAGTTCTCACAAGCTGGTCAGCAGTGAAATAAAATTTTGATAAGAAAAGAGGAGACCCAGCCGCCAAGGCCTACTAAGAGAGAATTCCAACTTCAACCCGTCACCATTGTCAAAGCTTCTACATTATTTGTTATTGAATAAATCAATTTATATTTGAAAATTTTGGACTGTACTTAAAGATGACCCTAATCAAATACGTAGTAGTGTAGTACCATATGAAGAAATGACTAATTGAATTCAGTATATATTATAGTATCATATTAAGGAAAGGGCTTGACCTTGCTTCATCCCAACTTTACCGAAACCTCCAAATTTTCATTCATGTGCAAGCAACTTATTATTGTTTACCAATTGTTTTGAATAATTTGGACACTAATAATCTTGTGTCTTAAGTCTAAACTTCAGGATTAAAAGATTTAGTCCCATCCAAATTTGGGTGTTTTAATTTATGTAAGCCTTGTTGAGATTGCTTGGTTGAAAGATAAGTGTGATTTATATATAATAATTTTTTAAAAAGAGCATATAATAGTAAATTAAAGAAACTTGTGGCTAAAACCCTGTTCTTGATAATCCTACAATTCTATATAGACAAGTAATGCAAAGAAAGCATGGTTCCAGTCATGTTCTTTTACCAAAAATTCAATTGAGGTACAACTTCAGTTTCAAAAATACTCATTTAGTAGTAAATTACTGGTCTTAAGTAGGCTATAGGTGGGTTAGGTCAGAACTTAACCATTTTAGATTAGTCAGGTTACTGTAAAGCTCAAGTCTGATCTCTATAGGATAAAAGGCTAAACTAGTTCTCATTTTTGTTTCTTTATTTCTTTTTTGGATAAAATGCAAAATTGACCCTCTAAATTTTTTCAAGTTTTATTTTATTCTTTTAATTTTGCTTTTGTTTATTTCAATCCTCTAAGTTTCAAGTTTATTAAATTAAGACTTTTTCATTAACTTTTGTTATATGTTGTTATTAATTTTTCAATTTTATAAAATTTTCTTCAAATTTTTTAAATTAAAAAAATTAATTAATGATTGAAAAATATTTTCCAGATTTTGTTTTTCAAAAAATTTTAACAAAAGTTAACAAAAAAATACTTTAATTGAATAAATCTAAAACTTAGAGGACTAAAATGAACGAAAGTAAAATTAGAGGATTAAAATGAAATTTGAAAAAAAGTTAGAAGTTCAGTTTTGCATTTCAACCTTCTTTCTTTCACTCTCAAATTTTAAATTAGAAGAAAGACTTTTTCACGCCATTGAACATAATTCACCAATGAAATAAAAAAATACAATTTCTCAACACGTGAAGATCTTGTTAAGAAAAACAATGTCAAGATAACTTTTGACATCCAATTCATATCCAAAACTTGACTACAAGGTTTTTCTCCACATACTGCCAAAAAGCACTGATCTAAAACCAATAAAATAAACAAGATAGATATTGAAAACAAATGAGAGAAGCAATATTCCATTGCAATTGACCAGAAGTACATGTTACATCAATTTGTTTCAAATTATCCCAACTCTTTCCTCCCTTCTATTCACACACCTTTTGTGGTTCTAGTGTGATGCACCCATTCATATTTCCCAATGCAGAAAGAAAAATATATCATCTACCAGTCCACATGAGATTTATCCCAAGGATATGTCACAACTCATAAAGACACGAAGTAAGTTGTGTGGGACGGAACATTCTCCAAGGGAAGAGGAAAATATAAGGCCCACCTACAAGAGTTAGGAACCAGATGTTTGCTGAGAGTCGGACCATAAAATTACAATTGCTAGAAGTGCCATTGTTGCAGTTTCGACTCGTAAGCGAAGTGGTCCCAGACCAACAGTCGTAGCTCCTGCTTCCACCATCATATTCAACTCTTTCTCGGTGAAGTCTGAAGCATTAAGAGATTGATGTGAACAAACACATTAACTGGAACTAATCATTCCAAAAGACAACAATAAATTGAATGAGACACAAAGAATGAAAAAAACCTAGGCAATCACAACCAAGAACCCTAAGAAATCATAATTAGAAAGAAGGCCATCAAACCCTTAAAGCTATGAATTTGTTGATAACATAAAGGTCATTATATAGGCCATTATCAATCCTTGTCCCCAAAAAACTAAAGAGCTCTAAATAATAACCGTTTCTGGAAAAATTAACTCCTATAACAAAGAAAAGAAATGAAGATACTTTTAAACCAAGTAGAAAACTACTTAAAAAATAGAAAATGAATGTCTATATAAAATATGACTCATGGGCCTACAATACAGCTCTTTACAGTCGATTCCAGGAGATCTGAAATCTAATAAATTTACCCCATTTTAGAAAAGCTTCATCAAAAATGAACCAACCGAAACTTAATCATTAATACTACGACTCAATAATAAATATGGTAGCCTATAAAAGGTGACAAAAAAAGCCGCACATCAAAACTAGACCACAATTTTAAAACATCTTGGTATCTTGTTCAGTTGTCTGTTCTTGAGCTCTTTGCTGGCTGCATCAGGGTAGTTTCTTTACTAGTGAGAGAACATTATACTTACCTAGAAGGATAAACCTACATTAGTCCCTCAAATTCAAAATAATAATAATAATAGAGATTTCAAATCTATCTTTTAGTTGATCTATTTGATTGTCATTTGCAAGAACTTTGTTACAGGAGTTGGGAGCACAGATGTTGGTTAACTGAACTGCTCTATGCATAAAAACAAAGCAACGTTAAAATCTGTTAGGGATCACTATACGTCTACCACCTGTGGTTTGAGTAAAATTGATCCACCAACAAACGGTTTAAAAAGTTACCCTTTGTCCACCAAAGTTTGAAGTACTTAATAAATCTCAATAATTATTAAAAAAATATGCATGTATAAATCACATGTTTTGATAAGTAAACCCAAAAAACAAAATAGCAACCTCATTACAATCTGAATACATTGAATTCATGAACATAAGAAAATATAATTGAACCTCAAATAGGTAAAGTTGAACTATTAGACCAGAAGTTGACAAATCAATTTAACTCAAACCACAACCCTGAGCTTTTATTTTATTTTTATCACTTTCTTGGTGCAGTAAGTTTTGGCCTGTAAGGAGGGAGACATCCGGGGAGATTTGAACTAGTGACATCTGCTTCACAAGTTGTGGTCCCCAACTAATTGTGTTATCCTTTGGGTTTTTTTTTCTTGGTCCAATATTAGTAGCTTTCTTCTTATGTAAGAATAAGTCTCAAAATGGCAAACAATGATTAAAATTAATAAGGTGTGATTGTTCCAAAAAAGAAACAAACTAAAAGATCTGCTTCAATCACACAATCAGTTATATCACTAATTTGTCAAGATTGTTAATACCTCCAATGAATCACTTGGAATTTGGTATATTATCAATAACTCAGTATGAATTCAATAGTTACAATGGGCGAGGGGGGATTTGATCTCTGGACGTCTCTTTTTAAATCACCAGGAGATGTCAATTGAGCAACAAGGCTCTTAGCAACAATACTCTGTAAGAATAACTCAGCAATCTTCATAAAATCTTAAAGAATAAGATGACAAGCATATCTTACGTAATCATGTCAAAAGTCGGAACTAGAAGAATGTTCCTTTTACAACTTGATACAACTGGAAGGCAACTTGACCAGGCAATCAATAAATAGTAAATCATATATCTTAAGAACTAACAAATTCATGAAAGTTGCAGAATAATAACAGCAACAGGTATACCAGACAGAAAACCTTGCATGAGAACCATTACTATATATGAGACTATGTATGTCTGTGATCCACATGAAATTGAAGTTTTAAACTCTCTTAGATTCAAGCACAGCTGATTATATAACTTGTATAGATTTTTAAAAATCAGCGTAAATATCAATTAAATTAATTTCCGATTCAAACAAAGGCCTATTCATGAGTGGCAATGTCAGAAAAGTACATGATAAGAGACAAGGCTAAATTATGATGCATACTAACCCCCTTCTGGTCCAACTATAATCAGTCCACCAGAATCGCTTTTTGATGAAGTCAATACACTAACAAGAGGACTAGCCTCTGCTACAGCAACAAAAGATAGCTTTGACTGAGCAATCTGTAGGACACAAAATACAAATGTCCAAGTTACAAACAAGGGAGCAAAGAAAAAAAATTGTTAAAACATCTAAAGGAGTCCTTCATGGTTTATACATTAATGGGAACCACACATTAATGGGAACCACATCAGTCAGCGGATAATCTTCTATAATACAAAAACACCTTCATTTTACACATTTTAGCCAAAAAACCACCCACATCAGTGTTTGTAAATTTGTGTAAAATTGTGCAAAATTATACAAATGCTACAGTGACCGTGCATATATACACGGTCACTATAGCTCGTGTATTGATTACTTTAATAATTTCTGTTCGCTCCTTTTTTTCTCTCTCTTCTCCATTTGCAAACTAACCCTCCCTCTCATCTCTCTTTCTCTGATACACACATTCCACTGATACACACATTCCACAGACACAAAATCAAAAATCAACTTCAAAAATCAACTACAAAAATCAAAAATCAACCACAAAAGAGAAGATCGGTGTTGATGGAGATCGGTGATGGGTTGACGGAGATCGGTGATGGGTTCGATCTTCTCTTTTGACGGAGATCAGTGATGGAGATCGGAGATCAGGGATGGGTCCGATCTTCTCTTTTGACAGAGATCGGAGATGGAGATCGGTGATGGGTTGACGGAAATCACCCTCCCTCTCATGTGGATCGGTGATTCAGAGGAAAAAGGGGGTGTTGATGGAGAGCTCTATGACGGGTATTCAGAGGATCGGCGTTAACTTGTGATGGGTTAATGGAGAAGAGGGAAGAAAAAGATTCTCAAAGCAAAAAAAGAAGAAGAAGAAGAAGAAGAAGAAGAAGAAGAAGGAGAAGAGAGAGCGGCGGAGAAAGAGATAGGAGGAAGTGAAGAAGAAAGGGTGGCAATCAGAAGAAAAGGAAGGGTTAGGTGGGGTAGGTGGAAAATAATAAAAAAAGTGAAGAAAAATATTATTTTAATAAAAAAGTGTGTATAATAGATAAACTGATGTGGGGGTTTTATAAAAGTGATAGTGTAAAATAAAAAAAGTAGTTTTTTTCATGTAAAATAGATGATAAATTTACACGAGCTGGTGTGGATGCTCTAATAGTGGGAAAGGAGCTACAATGTCTACAATTCATGAAAATTTAACCAAATTTGCAAGAAAACAAAAAAGAATACTATCTAAATATTTGATTTACATATAAGAGTATTTTAAGTTGATTTGCTGCTAAAGTAAGTTACACAAAAGTTGCAGTTACCATGCCTCCCTTAAAGTTCTTTTTAATGTTTTACAGCCATAATAATTTACCCAACCTTTAAAGGCACAAGGTGGAGAACTCACTTGTGGCAGAATGCCATCAATTTTCATTGGAGGATTCAGAATTAATTCATGCAGCCGTTGACCTATCACAGGGGTAAAAGGAGGTATAAATGAAAGGAAAAATTAAAGTGTAGGAAACCTTTCAGTTATAAGCCATTCATACTGCGTTTAATATCATTTGCCAAAAGCAAAATTATCAGGAAAAGTTAATTCAAATTCATCGTAAGTTTACATTACGAAACCAGCAAGAACCAATTATTTACATTGTTTAGTTGCTGCTAAAACAACACGTTGCAATCTGTCCAACCTATTCTCCGAAATTGAAGGCGAACGTTCTGTCAATAGAGGTGTTACACTACTAGCCCCCAGTTCCTAACACAGTTAAAAAGTGACAAAATTAAACAAGACAAAATGGAAGTTTCTAACAGAAGAATATTTTTAATATGCAATAGGACATACTGTGCATTTCTCTACAAGCCAGTCAGCTCGACCACCCTTTAGAGTACCTAAACAGAAGCAGGTTAAAAAATGTGATGACTAACCTGAAGCATTGAAACTGTGCATCCAATTTTATGAACTGACTCTACTGAATACCACAAAAACCTACCAAAAGCTGCAAATACATGCCAATATGTGCTCTGAGGAGGAACTAACTTCGGATCTTCCAGGGCCACAAAATCCAGTCCAGTACGGTCAATCCTCTGAATGCACCCTTCTATCAAACCTCCCTTCCCATTAAAAAGCTGTATCCTTGCATGTCATAATTTGGACAACCATAAATTTTTTCGTCTAACAAAAGCTACTTTATAGTATCTGCCATAATAAAGTTCTCAAAAAAAAAAAAAAAACCAAGTTCCTTTGCAATTTATTCATATGGCTAAAATTTACCATTTCTAGAAAGACCAAAACTAACTTAAAGTGCAAGTTTTAAACTTTAATTTCAGTTTCTCAACATCATGCAGGCTAAAAAGAACTATATGACTATTTTTAAATGAGAAAGCAAGCTTTTATTCTAACAAATCCAAAAGCTTTAGACTCTAGCATAGGATAACCTTCACAAAAATCTAATTAGAAAAGATGTTTAGGCCTAAAATTCAAAGGGCAAGATTGAAAACATGAAACTTATAAATACATAGGATAGGACCCCTTGGAGGGGAGGCAAACCTCTTGTTACTTGACCAGGTCAAATCTGGGTGACATACAAGAATAAAATTGATAATATAGGATGATTGATAGAGAAACCAAATAACTCTTATGTGGTTTGGTCCGGGGGATCCGATATATCCTCTAGCATTCAAAATCCTAGGTTTTTGAACGTCCAAGAATGTAATTATGCCCAAGTTTGGTTTGTCAACATTTCTTTGAATATAAGATTTTTTTTTTTTTTTTTGTTACACTTATTCCTAGGAATTGTAAAGAATTACCTCTTTTATTTTTGTGTGGTTTTTAAACTTGAAATATCTTATATGTTCTAATTTTTCTTGAAAAAACCAATAACGTTATTTCAAAAACCTTTTTTTGGTAAGTAATAATATAATCTCAAAACACTTAAATAAAATAGAGGGGGGAAAAAAAAAACACCCAAGAGTATCACATGAACTATAACTAAGCAAAAAAAAGTTAAGCTGTAGAATGAACAGCTTGCATTGATTAGCTTTGCAACAAAAAAAAAAAAAGTAATAATAATAATAAAGCTATGACATAGCATAAACCCTTTCCAACACCAACTGCAATGCATTAACATAGCATAACATCACTTTCTTAAAAAGAAGAAAAAAACAGAATTTTGCCATGCCTTGGTATCTATTTTTAAGGGAATCTAAATTCCACAAATGTGAGATTTGGAGGGAAATTTGGATGCTTGTGGGCATCTAGATTTCCTTGGGCTATTTACAACCAAACATGGGAATCCTCTTAAAATTTTCAGAAATATTAAAAGATATCCCAAACCAAATGCCGTGTTAAGCAATGAAGTAAGAGATGTTAGCAAACTAAATAGTCAGCCCAATAGCACAATCGAAAACCCCACCACAAACTTCGTTAGTGCTCTCATGCGTTCATGCATGTAGAAGCAGTGTTTGGTCTTGCATTTCCCTCCTGCAAGAGTCTTGTGACCTCACGAGTGTGGTTAGGCCAGTGTAGGTAACCCCTTTCGGAGGAGGAGAGAGTGGGTAGTTAGTCTAATGGTGGACAAGCTGGAAGCTCTTTGAAGTAAGTTAACTTTCACAGAAGAGGAGGGAGAGGATATAGAGCTAGGAAGTGACAGTAAGAAGGCAGCGAGAGAGATTGCGAAAAACTGCTTGGTCATGAAGATACTCACGCAGCGTACCATCGTCTTGGAAGCTCTACGAAAACACATGAAAATGCTGTGGAAACCTAATAAGGGACTACAGGTCTCAGAAATAGGAGAGGACATGTATCTGGTGGAATTTGGAGATGGTAAGATAAAATGAGGATCTTGGAGATGTGCCCTTGGAGCTATGAGAAGCAACTCATACTCTTACAGGACTTTGAAGGCGAGTGGGTTCCTAAGGAGATTACCATAAAATGGACTCCTTTCTAGGTGCAAATCTATAACCTTCCCCTGAAGAACATGACACGAGAATCGGGCATGGAGATTGGAGCGAAGATAGGAATGGTGCTGGAAGTCGATGTGCCTGAAAAGGGAGTACAATGGGTTAAATACTTGAGAGTGAGGGTGCAAATCAACGCAACTAAAAAATTTGTTAGGGGGAAAAGTGTCACGATTGAAGGAGGGGAGAGCAGATGGGTCTTCTTTAAGTATGAGAGACTACCAAATTTCTGTTACTGATGTGGGAGGCTGGACCATGGGGAGAAGGATTGCTTAGAAAAAACAAATATGGAGAATGGAAAGGGGGAGGGATGTCTGCAGTATGGAGCGTGGATGAGGGGCGAGCCAGGTAGAAGGGGAGGAAGAGACCAAGGAAAAACAGGCGAAGAAATCAGGTCGGAAATCAGGTCGGAGGCGAGAACGCATGGCCATGAAACTCTCCGACAACTGGAGAGACCGGAAGTAGGTGAGGATTACGCGAACAGACAGATTCCTTGTTAGGGGTTGATCCTTTTTTTTTTATAAGTAATAAAGATTCATTGATAAAAAAAGAGGAACACCCAGGCATACAGGAAGTATACAAGGGTGAACAAATCAAAAACGAACAGTACAAAAATCGAGAAAATCCAAAAAAGAAGAAAAAAGATGGTTTCTCCACACAGAGGACCAGTCAAGTAAGGATAGGAAGAATTGAAGCTTGAGATCAGGCATGGAACGCTCATTGTCTTCAAAACACCTACTATTTCTCTCCTTCCAAATACAACACATCAGACAATGAGGATCGACCTTCCAAATATCACCATTACGATGGCGACCAAAACGACCTTGCCAGCAAGCAAAAAGCCCAACAACTAACTTAGGCATAACCCGACAAACTCCAAATAAATCAAAAACCATATCCCACAACTCCAAAGCAACTGGGCAATGCAGGAAGAGATGGTCAACACTTTCACTATTACATTTGCACATATAACACCAATCCAAAATGCAAACCTTTCTTTTCCTTAAATTGTCAATTGTCAGACATTTTCCCAAGGAAGCGGACCAGACAAAGAAAGCCACTCTAGAGGGAATCTTTTGCTTCCAAATGCTTTTCCAAGGGAAAAACTGCTCACTATGGCCAACTAGAAGATGGTAGTAAGCACTAACTGTGAACCCCTTACTCTTACAAGATAGCCAACATCTCTTATCCTCCCCGATCCCCCTTACAGGAGTGCAATAAATGGAGTTGATGAAGGACCTGAAAGCTTCCAATTCACGATAATGCACCTCCCAACAAAACTGAATCTCCCAATGGAGGACTCCATTGGTGTACCTCATAAGATCCGCAACACTTGCCTCTTTGCTACGGGAAATCCTGTATAATTCGAGGTAGCGGACAGCAAGGGAGGAAGTTCCGCACCAATGATCTAGCCAAAAATGCACTCTAGATCCATCTCCAAAGAAAGCCACTCTAGCGATAGACCAGAGGGATTATGGGCGGCGAGTCAGAATGGGGAGACCTATCATGCAGATGGCAAGGTCAATCTGCCACATGAAAAGGAGAATGGTAGTTTAACTCCAAAAGGGAAGGATTCCTTGACGTACCTACTACCCACAGCAAACCTAGAGAGAGACATGCAATGGGAGAAATCAAAAACCGAGGAGGGGTCTAGGAAGCCTGAAGCAAAGACAAGCAATATGGAAATATGTTGGGACACGGGCTTAAAGGGAGAAGAAATTAAGGCATGGGCTAAGGACAACTCAAGCCCACTGGCAATGAGCTTCATCTAGGACAAAGGGTGGGTTGCCGAGCCTTTGGGCCCCAAAAGTGGGCATTGGAAACGGTTAGCAAGGAAAACCACTAAATCAAGCCCAAATGAAAGGGCTAGCCCAGATAAAATAAAAAGAAAAGGCCCTGTTCCTTTACAGGATTTAGATCCTAATGTCCTGAATACCAAACGAAAGAAGGGGAAGTCTATAGAAGAGAAAGAACTAGATGTGAGTGAAATTACGGTTGGCGGTGTGGCGGTAGCTGCGGCGCAACACCGCCGAGCCCAAAGAGTGTGCTAGCATGGAATTGTCGGGGGTTTGGGGTCTCCTCCGCCAATTCGTACACTCACCAAGGAGGTGAAAGAAAAAACCCCCATGGTGGTGTTCTTGGCTGAGACGAAGGCGAACATCGACAAAATAAAGGGCTTTCAGCATAAACTGGGTTTTACTCAAGGAATTATTGTTCCTAGTGATGGCAAGAGTGGTGGCTTAGCGTTGCTTTGGAGAGAAGGGACGGAAATAAGGTTTAAGAGCTGCTTGCATTCTCACATAGATGTGGTGGTTCACGGCAAAGGTAAGGGAGGTCCGTGGAGGATTACGGGATGTTATGGGCATCTCGACACGAGCAAAAGGCAAGAGTTCTTGGCAATTACTCGAATCCCTCAATGCCCAATGTGTGATGCCGTGGGTGGTGTGTGGGGATTTCAACGAAATTCTACATCTAGCTGAGAAGATGGGATAGAAGGAGCGAGATGCAGATCAAATAAAGGAGTTCCGAGAGTCACTTGGCAGGTGTGGTCTGTTTGATTTAGGCTTTGTGGGTCAGAGGTTTACTTGGTGCAACGGAAGGTATGGGGAGCACTCTACTGCGTCTAGATAGAATGGTAGCTAATGAGGCTTGGGTACAAATCTTCCCTGAGGCAAAGGTTCACCGTGTCTCGATGTCGGTTTGGATCATTGTCTCTTGGCAATGTTTCTTAATAAGAATCAGCCCCACAAATGAAGTAAAAAGAGGTTCTTGTTCGAAGCAATGTGGGTGAGAGAGGAAGAGCGTAAGGAGGTAATCGAATTGGCTTGGGATCCGTATTCAGAGGATTCTATTCGGCCTATCCAGGAAAGATTAAAGAGATGCCAACGCCAACTAAAATGCTGGAACCAGAATAGATTTGGTAATGTGTATAAGATCCTAAAGCTAAAACAATCCTGCTCCTGCCTACAACAATTAGAATCTCTCAATTTACTTCATGAGACAGCTGAGGAAATTCAGGCAGTCCGCAAAGAGATAAATGAGCTTCATACCAGGGAAGAAATTAGGTAGAAGCAAAGGTCTCGAGTGCTTTGGCTGCAAAATGGGAACAAAAACACGAAGTTTTTTTATGCCACCGCTAGCCAAAGACAACGGAAAAATAGGATTGGGGGTCTTATGGATGATGGGGGTATTTGGCATGAGGAGCAAGGGGCAACCGAGAAGATAATCCTAGATTATTTCTCATTAATATTTAGCTCAGATCAACCATCCGACTTCGAGGCTAGCATGGAAGCCGTGGATAACAGGGTGACTGCCGAAATGAACAATGAGCTGCTAAAAGAATTTAAGGCAGATGAAGTATAGAGAGCACTCCAACAAATGCACCTAACAAAATCACCTGGGCCTAACGGTATGTCCCCTATCTTCTACCAAAAATATTGGGATGTTGTTGGCTCTAGTGTATCAAACTATGTATTGCAGGCTCTCAACACAGGTGTGCTGCCAACTAGGTTGCACAGACACGCCATTTTTGGCGTTGTGTCGGACACCGGAACAGGTACGACTTGCCGGATTCCAACGTCCGGCAAGTCTCTTTTTTTTTTTTCTTTTCTTTTTTTTCTTTTTTTGGCTTCTCCGACACGTCTGACACGCCAGCAGTGGGGGAAAAAAAATCACAGATTTTGACAGATGGACTTACCAATACCATTGATTTTGTGATATACCCTAAAACAAAAAAACAAGTTTAGAGTCTAAGAACCCACATCTCAAGTTCTCAATCCAGTGAACCCACCCTCCCTCTGACCTCTGCCCGCTGCCACTGCCTTTTGTCCCTCGCCAGAGCTAGATCGGGCCGATCGGCGAGCTCCATGGACGTCGACACCATGCCCTATCCCTTTCGATCTCTCTCTCTCTCTCTCTCTCTCTCTCTCTCTCTCTCTCTCTCTCGGCGTGGACAACAGGTCCGACTCTTCTCTAGTTCTCTCTCTGGTTTTTTTTTTTTTCTTTTAGATATTAATTTTGGTGAATGGGTCATGGGTGTACTGTTACTCACTTATTTATTTAAGTTATAAGTTATAACGCATTTGTATTTTTTTTTTTTTTTAATCCCACTCTCACAGTCTCACTGTCCTAGTGTCACTGTTACTGTGTTTCTTTACTCAGCCTTTTTTTTTTTTTTTCCTTATAAATTAATTATTAGTTTGATGTTGAACTTGTTATCCTTTTATGGTTTGTACCCTAAACATTTTATGTGTATTATTGTACTACTTTGGGTATTAGTTTACTTATTTATAGTTCTTACATAATTTAAATTCTAGACATAAATGTATTTTATGTCTAAAAATATGCCTAAATATAAAATTTAATTAATTATTTAACCGCCGTGTCCCCGCCATGCCTGTCCTTATTTTCAAAAATTGCCGTATCCCCGTGTCCGTGTCCATGCAACATAGGCTGCTGAGGGGCATTAATGATACATATATTTGTTTGATCCCAAAAACCAAAAATCACCAGGAGATAACTGAATATTGCCCAATCAGCCTCTATAACGTAATTTATAAGTTAATATCGAAGATTATGGTGAATAGGCTGAAAAAAATCCTGCATGAAGTGATCACCTAAGTACAAAGTGCCTTCATTCTGGGGAGGCTTATAACAGATAATGTGGTGGTGGCCTTTGAAACCATGCACATTGCCATAAAAAGAAAGGGAAAGGGCTAATGGCCATCAAATTGGACATGAGTAAGCCTACGACCGGGTCGAATGGGCTTATCTTGGGTCAATGATGCGTAAGATGGGGTTCAACGAAAGGTGAATTTCTTTAATCATAATGTGTGTGACAACGGTGTCCTATTCGGTACTCATTAATGGGGAACCAAGAGGAAATATTACTCCATCGAGAGGCTTATGCCAAGAGGATACTATATCCCCGTATCTGTTTCTATTGTGCGCCGAGGGGCTGTCAGCGATGATTAGACAGAAAGAAGCCATGGGGATGATTAAGGGTGTGGCCGTGAGTAGACAAGCCCGTCGATCTCGCATCTATTTTTTGCAGACGATAGCATAATTTTCTGTAGAGCAAACATGGAGTAATGCAAGCAGGTGGCCTCGGTGTTAGAGTTAGATACCTATGAGGAGTAGTCAAGGCAAAAGCTCAATAGGGACAAAACTTCATTGTTTTTCAGCAAGAACACAAGTGGTGAAGTCCAGAATTTTGTGAAGGAAACTTTCGGGGCCCAAATAGTCCAACAACACGAGAAATACTTGGGCTTACCGCCAATGGTTGGGAGAGGTAAAAAGAAGGCTTTCAACCGCATCAAAGACCAAGTGGGGAGGAAAATAGCGGGTTGGAAGGGGAAGTTGCTGTCCAATGCTGGCAGGGAAATCCTAATAAAGGCAGTTGCACAAGCCACACCAACTTATACCATGAACTGTTTTAAGCTCCCTGATTCCTTGTGCTTGGAAATAAACTCAATGGTTGGACGATTTTGGTGGGGGAAGAAAGAAAAGGCCAGGAAGATTGCTTGGGTATCATTAAAAAATTTGTGCAAACCAAAGGTCAAGGGAGGTATGGGATTCAAGGACTTGAAAGCTTTCAACCTTGTGCTCCTAGCAAAGCAAGGATGGCGAATATAGCAAAACCCAAGCTACCTAATACATAGAGTGCTTAAAGCAAAGTACTTTGCAAAATCTTCATTTATGGATGCTCAGTTGGGAAAAACCCCTCCTATATATGGAGAAGCCTATTGGCAGCCAAACCTGCGGTTAAGGAAGGGGTAAGGTGGAGTGTGGGTGATGGAAGAAGCATCAAAATATGGGATGATAAGTGGATTCCTTCCACAGCGTCAGGCAGAGTGATTTCACCAAGACCCTTGCTGAAAGTGGTTGAGAAAGTGGCAAATCTGATTGTACAGGACAAAGCTGAATGGAATGCTGGTCTGATAAGAAGCATCTTCCTCCCCCACAAAGCTGAGGCTATCCTAAGCATCCCAATCAGCCCCGTGAACCCAACGGACTCCCAAGCATGGGCTAAGACTCCAAATGGTATTTTCTCTGTCAAGAGCGCATACAGAGTTGCAGTTAAATATCTCTCGGACACAAAAGGATGTGATGATCGTCCAGGCTGCTCTAACAACTCCAAGATGGAAGCGATATGGAAGGTCATATGGAAATTAAAGTGCCCAAATAAAATCAAGCACTTCTTGTGGCATGCGTGTAAAAATGTTCTCCCTACGAAGCAGTGCCTAATGCACCAAAAAGTGTTAATGGAAGACAAGTGTCACCTATGTGGGGAAAGTGAAACCTCTAGCCACATCCTATGGGGGTGTAAAATTGCAAGGGAAGCCTGGAATGAATAAGTTCAAGCTTGACAGACCATATCGATCCCCAAAGGAATTTCTTGATGTGGTCTGGTTGCTAATGGAGACACCTGGAGAGAAGAATTGGGAGGAGTTTGCTATCATGACTTGGTGCTTGTGGAATAATAGAAACTCAGTCAGGAATGGGGGTAGTTGCAAAAGAGGGAAGACCATTGTATGGGAAGCCAGAAAATACGAGGATGAAGTGCGTGACTCCTTACCAATCTAGTGCAAAGTAGCCCCACCTGCCTCTCAGACAAAGCATTGGGCTCCTCCCCCTCTAGGCATGTATAAAGTCAACATAGATGCTGCTGTGTTTAAGGAACAAGGCTGCTGCGGGATTGGTGTAGTTATCAAAAATGATAGAGGGCAACTGATGGGCGCTTTGTGCAAGAGGGTAGACTTCCCATGGGCGGCTCTAGAAGCAGAAGCCAAAGCTGCTGAGATAGGAATTTTCTGGCTTGGGACCTGGGACTGTAAGACATAGTGGTGAAAGGGGACTCTAAATCGGTTGTACAAGCACTTAAAGGCACAACAAATCCTGCCCCTCCCATCCTAAAGATAGTGGAAGGTGTGAAGAGGTGCCTTCGGAATTTCAGCTCTTGGATGATTGCACACACAAGAAGAAACAACAATGCAGCTGCTCACTTGCTAGCTAGGAATGAAATGAATGTATCTGATTGTGTAATATGGGTTGAGGACACTCCTCCCATTATTGAAACTCAAATCTTGAATGATGTAATTTCAATGGACTATGGTCTGAACTAATGAAATCCAGTCAAAGTTTACAATCAAAAAAAAAAGTCAGCCCAAGGATCCAATCCACACACACAGAGGAGTTGTTTTAAATTTGTGGGGGAAAGTCTATTATCAACCTCTAGCACTTATTAGTCTAAAAGCTTATCATTATGAGAAAACTAGGAGCTTTCATAAAACAACTTCCTTAGAATATACTCTTATACATCATGATACAATCTTAAGAAATTAAACCATAAAAAATCAAGAAAACAAATGGAACATTGGAACGATGGCCAAAAATCATTACAAGGAGAAAAAATAGATCAGGCTAAAGGTGTGCGTACATTTGAATATAAATTGAAATCAAATGGAAACATTTCAAATACAAACACCTCAATCACTCCACCATTTAGGTCCAGATAATTTGGCAACTAAGCTTCTCATGAGGTCACTCCCCTAACGAGGCTTAGTGATTCAAAGAGGTTGGTTAAATCTGTATTAATGAAAGACTGAAAAATGAAGACAGCATTTTTAGATTTGTTCAAGTTACAGAGTTCTGAATAATTGTTCATAAACTGTGCAGTTGTTTGTGTTCTAGCTTAGATTGGTTACGTCTGCCTTTTGCTTTCACAATTATCACTACTTTATCGCTAAAACTTCCTAGTCCTATATATGACTAATATGAGCATACAAAAATATAAAATAAAGACAAGATTAACGTCCAGCAAGGTAAAACTCGTAACTCATAAATGATGACAGTTAAGAATACCTATCATTTGTGCTCAACCTCAAAACCTTAGTCATATGCCAAAACTCATCTCCTTGAACACGAACAATACCACCCTGCATTATTAGGCAAAACAATAAGAATCCTGTCAATCCTCATTCTTCAATCAGGTAACTCTAAGCTAAAATTTCTAAAAGTGCCAAACTACATTTCAGAAGAGCATAAAGAGGCCATCTTATAGAAAACCCCCATATATTATGCCAAATTGCCAATTCTAAGTTAAAGGAATGCCAAAAAACTTTCTAAATAAAATAGTAATGATAACAACAATAACAACAGCAGTGACTAATATCAACTCAACCAGCCAAAAATTGACAAGAACCTAACACAAAACATTCTTGCCTTGACCAATTTAGCAAGTCTACAAAATCCCAACGAAGAAACATCACCAAACCAAAAAATCCAACCCACTTTCCATTACAACCCCACTCCTAAACAACAACACCAACCAAATCTTAGTCCCAAAATTTCGAGGTCGGCTACAAACTCTCAATAGACTAGTCAAGATCAGTCATTCATTTCCATCAATACCAAACCAAAAATCCAACCCGACCTCCATGCCACCCCATTCCTCAACAACAAGAAGAACAACAATCAAACCTTAGTCCCAAAATTTTGATATCAGCTATAAATCCAAAAATCCAACGCGACTTAATTGAAATGTCTTGAATCAACTCACTCGTCCTCACCCATGCATTAACGGCTCTCCTCTGTAAATGACCAAAACCATTAGAGAACACACACACACACACACACACACACAAAACAACTTTTTTCTCATACCCAAATGTCTGAGCTTAATTACTTCTATTACTTAAACTTTT
Source organism: Lithocarpus polystachyus (assembly GCA_033629205.1). Taxonomy (NCBI): domain Eukaryota; kingdom Viridiplantae; phylum Streptophyta; class Magnoliopsida; order Fagales; family Fagaceae; genus Lithocarpus; species Lithocarpus polystachyus. Next base: position 35,045,707 of record CM066172.1, on the reverse strand, counting down.
AATCTTCACCCAGTACATTTCTCATTAATGATCACAAAATTATCACCATAATATGAACATTTAACAACATAAAAACTATTTCACAGCAGAAACACAAAAGCTGCACACATTGTAAACAAATTTTTAGGTAAATAATCCAACTTACTATATATATATATATATATAGAGAGAGAGAGAGAGAGAGGTGCCTTGGAAGGAGGGAGAAATTCGGAGAAGAAGCGAGGGAGGCCACCGCGAGACTGGTCGGAATAATCTAAGGAAGAAGACGATGAGAGTGTTCGGAGGCTGAGGAGCTCCGCAAAACGATGTCGTACTGGTGTTACTTTTAGGGTTAGGGTTCGCATTTGATGAAACGGACTCTTCTTCTTCACAATCACACTCTGAAACGCGCACACAACAACAGACTGCATCTTCATCATCATAGCTTAGTTTCCACCAGACACACAAAAGACTGAGTGAGGGGAGAAGGTTCTCATATCATATTATTTATACTACTCTCCAAGGGCTTGTATTGTTTGGACCGAATTTTTTTTAATTCCAAAACTCACTATTTCCCAAGATTTAATTATAGACAAAATTAAAGGATAATTTGATAAAATTATATCTTTTGACTCCCATTAAAATATTGTCAACAAAATATGACCACTTTTTTTTCATGATAAATAAGACCACTCTCTTGGTTAAACGTTTTCAAAAAAAAAAATTTTAATAGAATTTGCTTTCCTTACTCCATGATCGTTTGTTTTTTTTTTTTTTTTCCAAATATCTTCTTATTTATTTTGAATTTAAAGAAAAAAAAAACTCCTACTAAAAAACTATTACTATAACTTCTCATCTATATCCTTAAATTTAGCAAATTATCTGTACTATTATTTAAGTTCCACATGCAATATTACCTACAAAATATAATCATTTTTCAGTTGATTTTCAAAATTCAATCAGTACTACAAATTTATTTTGTCATTTAAAAAAAAAATTATTTTATCTCTACCTCTCATTTCACGGCGATGCCCATGACGCAGTTTGCCATCGAAAATGTCACGATTTTTCCTCGTGCCACCGTTAACCTTCGGCCACATGGGGCCATTTTCCATCAACCACATCGGCATTCAACATCTCGACCTCTTCTCTGTTCAATCACTAGTGAACTAAGGTACGCACACATTGAAGGATAACTATTAATATTTATGCTTTTCGATCTTAATTATACAAATTCCTTTGCTTTCTGATTGTTTTTTTTTTTTAACAGTGAATTGAGAGGCACTAGAAGTAAAAATCCTCTAAATCTACCTTCAACAGTGCTACTAATTACTTACTGTATTAACTTGCTGACAATTTTTATTTACTTTTATGCTCTACTTTCTCATTAGAAGTTTAGGAAAGAAATAATTATGATTCTGTAACTTGAAGTATTAGCACATCAAAAGGTTCCTTGAGATGATTTGGTGGTTGCAATAAAAAAGGTTCTAAATTCTAATTCTAATGTGGGAATCATTACGCTAGATACGTATTGCTTCATATTATATTTTGGTGTAGAATCTGATTTGCTTCTCTCTTTTTTTCGTTGTGTCTGAAGCCAACAAGAAGAGGATCATGAGGTTCCATCCCAAGGATTGTCCCCACTAGCAGGTTTCTTTCATCCTATATTTACCATCTATTTATTATTTCTAGACAGAAAACCTATCATACTTTCGTTTCATATGGCTTTTTAGCATTGAACCCAAGATTATCATCTTTAGGAGGAATAGTAGCTGTTAATGTGTATAGTGTTGTGGGCTTTAGGCCCAACTAGATTACTTGTATAGCACACATTCTTGTACTACACTCTTACTTGTACTGCACTCATATGCCTTCTATATATAGGCATTCATGTATATTCTTTCATTGAGAAATACAGTACAATTATTCAGTATTTCTAACATGGTATTAGAGCCATTGCTCTAATCCTCTGGTGTGCCGCTCTTAAGCAGTCTTGTCTTACTGGGTGTCATACACTACAGTTGTCGTTGTGAGTAGTACCACTGCCTCCACCGCGACTCTAGTACATCAAAGACCACTGCTTTGCCACCACCACCGCTTTCGCTTCTCCGATCAGACCACAGATTGCACCATCAGAAAATAATCACTCCAATCTACTATTCTGTGAAAAATCGACTTCATTAAACCTATCACGTTCCTCCACACGCCGCTACAAGTTTCGACGGTAAGTTCACGTGCCTTCACGCGCCGCCTATACTATTCACTCGCTGCCACGCGCCTCCACGCACTAAAACTCCATCCGCTGACGTCATCGTTCACGCCACGTCAGCCATAGTGACGTCATCAGGCCACGTCATCCTGTCAACACCACGTCATCTTGCTGACGTCACCTCCGCTGACCGTTGACTTTCTCTGGGCCGTTGAATTTGACCGTAGACTTTTCTATAGCGTTGACTTTTTGCAGTTTAGGTACTCCTTGCCTAATTTTTCACGTAGATTTCATTTTTGCAGTCTATTTTTGCATATTTTGCTTCTAAATGAAGAATAAAGAAAAGTTTTCTTCCTTTTGCAACAATCATCGCTGAAAATCCAACAAACGTTTTTGCAATTTTTGCAAACGTTTTGACCATAATATTGAGACTTGCTATCAATGCAACAAATCAACTGTTTCATTTTTTGCTGCGACTGTTGCTAACACTGAGAGTTTCCAACCAATGGCTTCCGTCACTGCACAGTCTCAATCTTCTAGATCCACTTTCACCATTTTCAGAGATGACCTTATAAACATCATCGCTAATGTCATTCGTATGGTTGGTAATGCATCTTATTCCTCTTCTCTTTCAGCTTTATCTGGTATGTCTCCTTCCTCTTGGCTTATAGATTCTGCTTATTACAATCACATGACACCTCGCTCGTCCTTATTTTCTGAACTTCAACTTGCACCACACCCTCTTAATATTCGTATAGCAGATGGTTCCACAATGTCTGGTCATAATATAGGTTCTGTTTCAACCTCCAACCTCACAGTTCCTGGAGTCTTTAATGTTCTTGACCTTTCTTACAATTTATTTTCTATGGGACAATTAGCTGAGTTAGGTTATCGCATTATATTTTATTATTCTGGTTGTATTGTGTAGAATCTGAGGACGGGACAGGAGCTTAGGACCGGTCCTAGAGTTGGGCATATGTTTCCCGTGGACAACCTTCGTCTTCCACTTGTTGCTCCTATATCTGTTGCTGCAGCTGCTGCAGTTTCTTCTATTCCTTCCCTTGCACTTTGGCATGCCTGACTTGGTTACGCATCTTCCTCTCGGGTACAACACTTGGCTTCTAGAGGTTTGTCAGGTTCAGTGTCCACAAAAAATTTTAATTGTGTTTCATGTCAATTAGGAAAACAACCAGTTTTGCCTTTCAATACTAGTGAATCAATGTCCACTGATATCTTTGACCTAATTCATTCTGATGTTTGGGGACCTTCCTTTGTCTCTAATATTGGTGGATCTCGATATTTTGTTGTCTTTGTTGATGATTATTCCCGTTATAGTTGGATTTTTCATATGAAACATCGTTCTGAATTATTGCAAGTATATTCTAATTTTGCAAAAATGGTTGAAACTCAATTTTTCAAATGTATCAAAATTTTTCGATCTGATAATGCTCTTGAGTACACTCAATATGCTTTTCAAGCTGTTTTGCATTCCTATGGCACTGTTCATCAACTAACTTGTCCAAGTACCTCTCAGCAAAATGGTAGAGCCAAACGAAAATTTCGTTATATTCTTGACACTGTTCGTACTCTCCTTCTCTCTGCCAAAGTTCCTGCTCCTTTTTGGGGCGAAGTTGCACTTCATGCTGTTCATGCTATTAATCACATTCCCAGTCCTGTCATCCAAAATTAAACTCCATATGAGCGCCTTTTTGGGTCATCTTCAGATTATCATCACCTTCACTCCTTCGGTTCTACCTGTTTCATTCTTCTCCAGCCACATGAGCATAACAAACTTGAGCTTCGGTCAAGGCTTTGTTGTTTTCTTGGCTATGGCGAAACTCAAAAGGGGTATCGATGTTATGATCCTGTTTCTTATCGTCTTTGTGTCTCTCGTAATGTTGTCTTTTAGGAACATCGCCTCTTTGTCAAGCTCTCTCACTTCCGTGCCTCCCTATCTTCCTCCTCTGTCTTAGATCTTTTTCTAGATAAGGCACATATTCCTTCTGTAGCTGCTCCTGATCCTCTTGTTGTTGCTCTTGATTCTCATGTAGACTTCTCTATCTAACCACCAGATATCATTGATCCATTTCCTAGTTCACTCTTTAATGAACAGGTGGAAAATGAACAGGTTAAAGACGAGCTACCCAACCTCAACCTTGAGCTTGGGTCCCTTGTTCTTGCTCCACCTAAGGATCTTGCACAAGACATTCCACCTCGTCACTCAACTCGGGTCAGATCCATTCATGCACATTTACTTGACTATCATTGTTACACTGCCCTTGCTACACTACACGAGCCTTACACCTATCGTGAGGCTTCCACCGACCCTTTATGACAGATTGCAATGAAAGAGAAACTTGATGCATTATCTAAAACCATACTTGGGATTTGGTGACACTCCCCCTTAGGAAATCTGTGATTGGTTGTAAGTGGATCTACAAGATTAAGACTCGCTATGGATGGGTCCATTGAGCGCTTCAAAGCTCGTCTTGTTACAAAAGGCTTTACACAGGAGTATGGGATTGATTATGAAGAGACCTTTGCTCCGGTTGCTCGTATCTCATCTGTTTGTGCCCTCTTAGCTGTTGCTGCTGCCAGTAAATGGGACCTTTTCTAAGATGTCAAAAATGCATTCCTTAATGGGGATTTAAGTGAAGAAATTTATATGCAACCTCCTCCTAGTCTTTCTGTTGAATCAAACAAGGTTTGTCACCTTCGACGTGCACTTTATGGCCTTAAACAAGCTCCACAAGCTTGGTTTGCCAAATTCAGCTCCACCATCTCTCGTTTGGGTTACATGGCTAGTCATTATGATTCTGCCTTATTTCTTCATCGCACTGACAAAGGCACTATTTTACTTCTCCTGTATGTGGATGATATGATCATAACTGGTGATGACCTCAATGGCATTCAAGAACCCAAGGATTTTCTCAGTCAGCAATTTGAGATGAAAGATCTTGGACATCTCAGCTACTTCTTGAATCTTGAAATCACTCATTCTACAGATGGACTTTATATTATTCAAGCCAAGTATGCCTCTGAACTCTTATCTCGAGCTGGACTCATTGATAGCAAGACTGTTGACACTCTAGTTGAGCTTAATGCGCATCTGACTCCCTCAGGAGGGAAACCATTGCCTAAACCCTCTCTTTACAGATGCTTGGTTGGCAGCCTAGTTTATCTTATTGTCACTCGTCCAGACATTTCCTATGCTGTTCACCAGGTGAGCCAGTACCCGTCTGCTCCACGATCGACTCACTATGCTGTTGTTCTACGCATTCTTCGATACCTAAAGGGCACTCTCTTCCATGGTCTTTTCTACTCTGCTCAGTCTCCTCTTATTCTCTGTGCATTTTCTGATGCTAATTGGGCAGGAGATCCCACTGATTGCAGGTCCACCACTGGTTATTGCTTTCTTCTTGGTTCTTCTCTAATTTCTTGGCGAAGCAAGAAACAAACTCATGTGACCCACTCCAATACTGAAGCAGAATATCGTGCCCTGCTAATACCATATCTGAGCTCCTTTGGCTACGATGGTTTCTCAAAGACTTAGGTGTGTCTACATCCTTTGCTACTCCTCTTTATTATGACAACCAGAGTACCATTCATATTGCTCACAATGATGTCTTCCATGAACGGACTAAACACATTAAGATCGATTGTCATTTTATCCGTTATCATCTTGTCAATAGTGCTCTCAAGCTGATCTCAGTTTCCTCTAAAGACCAACTTGTAGATATCTTCACCAAGTCACTTCCTAAGGGGTGCCTTCGTACTTTGATTGACAACCTCAAGTTGGTTTTACATCCACCTTGAGTTTGAGGGGGGCTGTTAATGTGTATAGTATTGTGAGCTTTAGGCCCAACTAGATTACTTGTATAGCACACATTCTTGTACTACACTCTTACTTGTACTGCACTCATATGCCTCCTATATATAAGCACTCATGTATATTCTTTCATTGAGAAATACAGTACAATTATTCAGACAATTATTCAATATTTCTAATAGTAGCATTGGGAAAGTTTGATGCCCTTCACATTGGTCATCATCGAGAACTTGCAATTCAAGCAGCAAAGGTTGGACCTCCATTTCTTTTGTCGGTTGTTGGAATGGCAGAGGTGCTTGGTTGGGAATCTAGGTATGGATGTTATATATCTTTATTATTCATTTATTTGAATTCTTCTTTCCCAATATTTATGGAGTCGTTATCAATTGCCTTTGTTCTGTGCTTATTAGGCTCTCATTGTCAAGGTACAAAAAATTGGATTTGTATCATGACAGATGTAAAAATGGTTGAAGGATGAATATTTGCATAATTTTTTTTCTCCTATATATGGTTAATACAGAAAGCAAGGATGAGAGAGAGAGAGAGAGAGAGAGAGAGAAGCTATGCAAAATCACAAGTACATTTTATCATTTTATGTGGTTTTGTGCACGTGTTGGTAATTTTGACTATAATGGACTAATCAGTTAAGTTGAAACCCACCTACTTGCATGCAGAAAAGGGTTAAGATGTTATCTTACCTGAAGCTTGACAGGTTGGTGGCTACAACTTTACAAACTTTGGATTCGACACCAGATAGTTTAAGGGGCATTATTAGTTCCAAAGTTAAGATAACAAATTTATTATCAATTTCATTTCAGGGGTTTTCAAGGTCTATGGCGTAGGTAACAGACCTATTAATTTTGTTTTGGCTTTGTAGGGGAAGATCAAAAATAACAATAATTGAAGATACGCATTGTAATGTTGGTACTGTGCAATGTGAGGATGATACCATAAAATGTGAGAAAAAACAAGGGAACTACCGAATGTGACAAAAGTATAGTCATATATGATGTTGGTACTGCGCAATGTGAGGATGGTACCATTAAATGTGAGAAAAAAAAAATAAAAGAACTACCAAATGTGGCAAAAATATAGTCACATGTAATGTTGATACTGCACAATGTAAGGATGATACCATCAAACGTGAGAAAGAAAATAAAGGAACTACCAAGTGTGGCAAAAATATAGTCCATGTGATGTTGGTACTGCACAATGTAAAGATGGTACCATCAAATGTGAGGAAAAAATAAAAAAAAAAGGAACCAAATTGGGCTTAGACACCGTGATTGCGTCACATGGCTTCACCAAATTACAGAAATTTTAATAAATTTTTAGATTTTAAGAATAAATCTATATATATTTTTTGGATAAATATGACAAATCAAGTAATAAAAAGAAAGTAGTATTTAATTTACAACTATAACAATTGTGTCTATCTAAAATATTATCAACAAACCCTAAAATCAATAGAATAGAATTATTAAATGATAGAATTTAAATAGAAAAGAGAGATAAAATTACGCTAAAAAAAAGGTCTAATGCATCTTAAATTGCAACAACATATACTACACGCACAAAAAAAAAAAAAAGTTCTAATACATCCGCTTAGAGCATCCACAACCCAAATCCTAATCTCATCTTATTTTACCATCTCAAAAAGTCACTTTATCAATTATACAATACAATTTTACAATTCTCCAACATCTCAACTTTTATATCCCAATTCTACTCATTAAAATAATATTTTTACACAGTAAAATAATATATATCACAATTACTATTATACAATACAACACATTATTTATTCTTTCTCTCTCTTTCTTTCTGTTCAACAACCACAATTACCACCACCGCTACACACCACCACCATCACTGGCAACCCATAATCTACTGTCAACACTTAAAAAAAAAAAAAAAAAAACCCAGAGAAAAGACCAAAACCACGTCGTTGCACCTACTGCCCTCCGACCATCAACACCACCACCACCCTAACACAAAACGACTTTGTTTCACTAAAATTGAAAACTCCATGGATCTGATTTGATCCAAAACACTTAGATCTATCAATACCTCAACGGTCTGAACCGAATCATCACCGAAATGCTATCCCCTGACTTGGACTGAACCACCTCAAGCAGCTCGGCGATCAAGTCGTCGGAAGGAAAACCAACCGGCGAGCGACCATTGTAGCCACGCGGACCAAAGTACATTGAATATGAACAACTCCGACTCGGAGTCATGGATCGGGAGAAGAAGACCAGGAGAGAGTTGCCGGAGAAGGAAAAAAGCGGAGACTCACCAAACCCAAACCCAAACCCATCTATTCTCACCAAACCTAAACCCAAATCCATCTGTTCTCACCGATAGCGATGGCGATAGAGAGAGGGTCACCCGTCGCCGAAGCAAACCCATTATCAAACCCAGCAAACCCATCGAAAAAAACCCTCAAACGCCAACCCAAACGCCAAATGCCAACCCAAATCCGACCCACCACCGATCTAGAGTTTCCGATCTAGAAACCTAACGCCGATCTACAGAGTTGCTGGAGATAGTGAAGCTATTGAAAAGAATCAGAGAGAGTAGAAAGAAAGAGAGAGAAGGAAGAGAGAGTAAAGAAAGAGAAAAATGAGAGAGGAGAGAGAAATGAGAGTGTTAAAAAAAATTTTTATAGAATTCAGCTACAGTACCATCTTACATTTGAGATGGTACTATAGCTAAATCTCAAATTTTTTTTGGCCTTTTAGCATTTGGCCTTCCCATTGTTGAGCAGTTATGGGGCTTAAATGCCAAATGTTCCTAACATTTGGCATATACAAGCCCAACTGCTGATGCTCTTAGAAATTGAAACTCCCAAAATTGGAAAAAGAGCTTCCGTTGTATATTGAAATCATATATACAAATTTGCATAAAAGAGGTCTAATACATCCACTTAGAAATTGAAACTCCCACAATTGGAAAAAGAGCTTCTGTTGTATATTGAAATCATACATACAAATTTGCATACGTTTCTTTAAAAAACGTAAAAGGAAAAAAAAGAAAGATAGAACTTGCATTTTTTTTTCCTACGTTTCTTTCTTTTTGGATAAATTTGCATCTTATGTCATCTTTTTCCTAATAATTAAGTAAAAAAAAAAAAGTATTTTAGTTTCACCTAAACTACTTTTTTTTGTTCATATTATCTTCTTCACAACCTAAAATTCTCACTATATATACACACAGTTTTTTAGTATTTCATTATTTCTACTACGTACTTTACAATTATTTGCTATATTCTTCCTTTCTCCTCTCTGCCCTACCTACAACCTTGCAGGTAATTTTTTTTTCTTTCATCAAATTAAATATATTTTGTGTATTTGTTGCCTTTTTATTATATATAATATGATTCTTATCAACAAGTTTTATAGATAAGCTGAAATTCTATGTTTGATCACACCTTTTAGTGTTTTTTTTAGAAGTCAATATAGCAAGCAATATATTTGTATTTTTTAAGTTCTAATTACATGATTGTTTGTTGTTGACATCAATATTTTATAATGGATTTAATTTATTATGGCTTTTGTTTGGTGCTTTGTTCCATATAATCTATATTCTTTAATTAAAAGCAAAATTTGCTGTCAAACATGAAATTGGATACGAGAGAATTCATCTGTCCAAATTTCTATGTAAGTCTATCTTTACTTAACACAGTTTTTTTTTTTTTTTTTTTTTTTTTAAGTTCAAAATTGGGGGAAATTAGTAACTTTTGACATCTATTCAAGTATTAAACAGAACCTAAGTCCTGCATAGCTCCTTGGACCACAGGCTTAGGAGAAATTAATAACTTTTGACATCTGTTCAAGTATCAAACAGAACTTAAGTCCTGCATGGCTCCTCGGACCACAAGTTTGGGGGAAATTAATAACTTTTGACATCTATTTAAGTATTAAACAGAACCTAAGTCTTGCATGGCTTCTTAGACCACAGGCTTGGGGGAAATTAATAACTTTTGACATCTATTCAAGTATTAAATAGAACTAAAGTCCTACATGACTCCTCGGACCACAGGCTTAGGGGAAATTAATAACTTTTGACATCTATTCAAGTATTAAACAGAACTTAAGTCCTGCATGGCTCCTCTAACCACAGGCTTATGGGAAATTAATAACTTTTGACACCTGTTCAAGTATCAAATAGAATCTAAGTCCTTCATGGCTCTTTGGACCATATGCTAAAGGGAAATTAACACTCAAGGACATCTTTATAAATGTTAAACAAAGCTTAAGTTGCAAGGTATGTTACTTATTTCCTTCAAATTCAACATTCATTGTATAAGGGTTAATTCATAATACAAGTGTATAATAACTCTCTCTTGCTAATACTTAGCTAGATTTCTTGAAATGTCGATAATGAATTACTGTTAGAATATATTGGAAATGGAGCAACAACAGTTCAAGTCTATTTGCAATAACAGTTCAAGCATATAGAGTAAAGATACAAAGGGTAGAAAGAGGAGTCCATTCATTGATTAAAAAAAAAAGAGTACATTATACCCCGTGACAAAATACCATTACAAAAATACATACACATGAAAAGCTATAAAGGAAAGTCTTATATCTAGGCCTTGGCTTGGGAGGGGTCTTCCTTAGGATCAGCAGCCTCTGCATCCTTGGCCTTGGAAACCATTTCCTTAATTATGAGGTCGTCCTCAGCCTGATTGGCCTTTTTTGTTGACAGCACCTCCTTACCTTTTCTGTCCCCCGTTAAAATCTCAACGTCAGGGTTAGGGGCTTGGATAGGAAGGATAGGGTTGGCAATAGGAGGGGGGAGCGTTGTAGGGACCTCTCGAATATCCTTTGGGAAGAAAACATTCTCAGTCTTTGTTAGCTTGGAGTCTGTAGAGACTCCCGCCCTATCTAGTGCTACTGCCCATGACTCGGCGCAGTAGTCTCTACACACTCCGGCCACCTCTTTGGTCAGTCGGGTCTCTGTGTCCAGCACCCCACGTTCGTAAGATGCCTTCACTGCGGCCTCAGCAGCTTCCCTGGCCACCCTAGCTGCGTCCTTGACTTTTTGCAGCTTCGCTTTGAGATCCAAAACAGCTTGTTTTTTGGTAGCCAGGTTTATCTCGGTTATGTGTAGCTTTTGGCGCTGATCCTCGGCCTGCCTCTCCGCGGTCTTTAGACCCATCTCAACACTCAAATGGGCTTTGTCCGCTTCTTTTAGTTTCTCGGACAGCTCGATCTGTTCCAGTTTCAAAGCCCTCAACTGCTTCTTAACCTCCAAACGGGAGTAGGTCTCAGCCTTAACCTCGTCATGGGCATTCCTGACCCATTCTTCAGCTACATAAATTTTTTGGGTAACCTGCATAAAAGTAGCAAAGGGATCATAAAAAGTAAATACATATGGGAATAAATGTGCATCTTAATATTTGACAAAAGGGATATTGATTGACTTACCATTGTGAGGTCCCTTTTTAATTACATGAAGAGGTCAGGTTGCCTAGTGCGCTTGAGGCCCTCCATGTCTCGGGGAGAAGAAGAGGTTGCTCTAGGGCCTCGGCGCACTTCACCTCCTCCCGCTCTCCACAGACTTGGCCCTATTATCCCGGGGGTGCTTAAATTTCTTCTGTTGTTTATCCCCCTTTTTGGGCATTGCCTTGCCTTCCTCCAGGCCCTCGGCTGGCCTTTTCTTCCTCAGATTCGAGATGACTTTCAGTCCGAGGTCAATAGGGGGCAAAGAGGGAGGAGTAGGAAGATTGGTAGGGACCTGGATCTTGGGTACTCCTTTTGAAGATTCCCCCTTGCTCCTGTTGGCCAGTAGGCCCTTCAAGCTGGACCTTTACTTCAAGTCCATACCTTCTTCTTCTTCTTCTTCTTCTTTTTCTTCTTCTTCTTCTGAGCTAGGATCAATCTAAGCAACTATTAACTTCAAAGAAGAGGCAGCAGAAGTTCTATCAAAATAGGCCTTAGAGTCCGAGAGCTCTGCCGACTTCTCTGGCCCTTCACCTTCCTCCTTAAAGCGGAACTGGTTGATCTCGGCCTCAAGGGATAAGTGTGTAGAAACTGTCTCCTCTCTCGGTGTAGCTGCTTCCTAAGGGACACGTTGAATAGGCAGCTCAACAGGTGGAAGGTCCCTCCGAGTCAAAAATCCCGGCTTAGAGATGTCTATGCGTGCCAATCTGGGGACACTGGCCCTTATTGCTTGGCTCGCGTCTTGAAAAGCTTTTAACAAGGGAACGAAATCCAATATCAAGTAAACGTCTTGTAGTTGCCCATCCTCACTCACAAATATCTCGAACCTCAGCAATTTGTTGAAAGCCTGAATGTTGACCAGGCTGAGTCTCGGGGTAACGTGTTGTTTGTCTGCAAAACATCCGAGAAGGAAATTATGGTTAAATTAATAAAAATTACCCTCAGAAGAAAGTGAAGCGTTGGAACTAAAAGAAATTGAAACTATAGGGGCTGAACCCCATACTAAGGGACCTAAACCTAGGGTACCCCACTTGGCTCTCTCTCCTGAGTTGGGCAGTGACGACTATTGTACCAATCTCCAGAGGCGATCAGGTAGTCGTCCTTCATGCCTTTGTTAGACTTAGGAAGGCACGATATCATTCTAATAATGTCGGACCAAGATTTGAGGTAGAATCCTGCTCCTTTGAGCTTGTGGCACTCATACATATAGACGACGTCGAGCCATAGAAGTCCCAGGCCCGTATGTTGGTTAAGGGCATCTACACTACCCAAGATCCTAAATAGGTTAAGGGCGCACTGGTGGGAGGTCAGCCTATGGTTAATCAGATAGTCTTGAGTTACACTACCCATGGGAAGTGTCATTCCTCCTTCTATGAAAGCGATCATAGGGATGACAACTTCCCCCTCCTTTCTATCTGTGATTATCTGATCTTGAGCACAATACCGTAGGGCTACTCCCTGCGGAATGTGGTATTTGGCTCTAAAGCCCTCTATACCGGCTTCAGATTCCACGAGGTGTTTAAATCTACCCGTTCGGTCAAACTAAATGGAAAGGGATGGAGTTTCTAAGAAAAAGACGTAAAGAATGGGAGCCGAAGAGATTGGCCGATGGGAAAATGATCTTAAAAGAAAATTTAATTAAAAAATTTTACTAACGGGAGTAAGGATGTTAGTTGCTTCTGGTGCTTCTCGGAGTTTTGAATTTTTCAAGGGACAAGACTTGAAAAGCTTAGAATTTTGGGGAAAACCTGAAGGATATCTCTGAAGAACTTGAAAACTTGTGAAATGAGGGGAAATGATTTTCCCGGATGCCTTTTATAGAGGAAGGAGTTGAGTGGGAGTTATCCCGCCCAAAATTCAAGGTGAAATATCAATCGTTGGATCCTCACCACACCGTTGGATGCAAGAGACAAAGCGCCGCCTGGAGTAATTAAGGATGCTTTACAGACTCTGAAGCGTCAGCAGCAGTTATGAGACACGCAAAACGGTGATCCCACACGTGTGAACTAAAGAAATATATGATTTTAGTTTTTAAAGCAGTCAGACCAATCAAAATCCCACTTTTTCTCCTCGGATAAGAGGGAAAAACCGGAGTTTTGAGGGGCTATTGTAAGGGTTGGGCCCAAAAATTGTATGTTGAGCCTTAGGCTTGGCCAAAAGCATGAGTAGTCCGAAGGCGGACAAATCGCAAGGAGTGGTTCAGACTCAGGATTTAATGGTTGAGGTATAAATGGAAAGATGGTCCGAGAAGGAATATCTCCTCGGATATGGTAAATGCAGCTCAAATGTGTATTCCAATAATTAGTGTGACTCTCCGAGAAGCTATGGTTGTAAGGACGTGCCCCTTGAACACACAAGGAGGAAGGAAACCCAAAAATATCTAGAGAAGCTGCTGCAACCGCATTAAATGCGCTGTAGCTACTTTTTGGCCGCATTTATTAGAAGAAAACCCCTGATCAGTACTGCTTTGGCTACCGCAACTCATAAGGGGCCAAGATGGGTGTTTGATGGGATAGGTACTCAAGTAATGGCATAGATGGCCAACAAGTGTAGGATCAAGATAGTCCAGTAAATGATATATAATAGGTAAGACCCTCCATGGATGGGGGATCAGAGAATTGGGGGAAAAAGCACTGTAGCAATTTAGACAATTCTTGTAGTCATTATTATTCAATATACCCCTAAATAGAGCTTCTTAGATTTGTGCTGAGGACAAATTTTCTTATACAATTATCTTATTATGGTTTTGCTTAAGTGACTGGAAAAACCATTTTAATTGATATCCCATTCATCAAGGCCTAGCTCTTCAACCCACTCTCTATAAATTTATTATACTGGGCTTATTAGGCTTGAATCTAACCATATCTTGGACCCAAGATCTAACCAGTCCTTACAATAAGCATTTAGTTGGTTATGTGGTTATGTCATGAAATACGAGTTAGTGAGGACTAAAATGAAATGGGTCTATTCAATTAAAAAAAAAATGAAATGGGTCTAGTTTTTGTTAATGGACAATTTAAAAAAAATTTCAATACCACTTTTATAGGAAACATAAAAAACGGTGAAAGAAAGTTATTTTTTTTTATTTCCCCATAAAAAGTTCATAAAAATATTTTCTAAACCAATATTTTTAGAGTATTTGTCTAATTTTCCCAAATGAAATTAACAATATTGTGAGGGCCAAAATGAAACCATTCTTAAAAGTTGAGGACCAAAAACATATTTAAGTCAAAACAAAAAGTTGATAACTAAAAGCATATTTAAACCAAAATAATATAATGTTACACTATGAAATTGGTGCCAATGTTGAATCATGACTATTTTCTGATGATAACAAGGAATAATCACAAGGATTTCTCAGTCCGCATGAGTTCTTTTGCTACATCGATCATATCCGGCCTTGCTTCACTTTTCTTTTGGCTGCATGCCGATGCTAGTTTTAGAAAAGATCCAATTTGTTGTGCTTTTCCATCTTCTCCTCCCACGCTAGAAAGTTTAGGATCCACAATTTCAGTTAATTTATCATTTAAAACAGGATGTCTCTCATATTTTTCAATTGTGTCATACATAGGCCTCTCTGCAGCTAAGAGAACAAGTAGAAACACACCGAAGCTATAGACATCACCTTTTTGTGTAACAGAGCGTGAATATCTATATGTAGGATCAAGATACCACAAATCCCCCTTCACTGTATCTATAGCATGAGATTGGTCAGGAGGGATTGTGATGGTAAGTGAGAAGTTGCTAAATTTAGGAACAAAGTCATGGTCCAAGAAAACACTGTTGGGTCTTATATCCCTGTGGATGATAGGCCTAGAAAGTGCAGTGTGGAGATATGTAAGTGCATTGGCAAGCTCCTTTGCAACCTGTAGCCTAATCTTCCATGGTAGATATTCGTTAGCCCCAAAACCTCCTTGATCATTTAGAGCTCCATTTTTTGCATTTTCAAGAACTAGAAGTGGTACCGGGAACTCTAAACAATAGCCTAACAGTTTCAAAACATTCTTGTGCTTGCTCATTTGGGTTGTAATGACCATATCACGAATAGCAAGAGACCTAAGTTCATCTTCTCCGACTAACCCTATAAACTTCTTAACAATAATTGGGCGGTCTTCTAGACAACCTCTATACATAACAAAGAAGGCATAATTATCATCTTCTCCATAAAGTTCAACCTCATCAACTCTAAACCCATGTTCTAGAAAAAGTGGACACTTTTGTATGATGTGACACCGATCAAAGTTGTTTGTAGCTATGTTGATCTCCTCAATTGAGAAATTACGAATAGGATTATATATACCATTACAAGAAGAAATCAGATTCTCTAATAAGATGCTTCCTTAAAGTATCTCCAATAGACTCTTTAAATAAAGATTTTCTCCAAAATTTTAAGAGCAGAATGATAAAATGCAGCGCCAAAGACTCTTTCCTATTCTCTCCTCACCAAGAGAAAATTTCTCTATGTTTGTGGCCTCAATGATGAGTGCGGTGGTGGAGCGGATGAGAGCAAGTGTGGTGACAGAGAGGACGAGAACGGGGATGACCACGACAATGGCTTTGACGTTGCTGATGTGACGGTGATTATGATTATGATTTGTGTGCCTGTGTGTGCGGAGATAATTTTAAGGGAAACAATTTTAGGGGAGAACCAAAAAATAAAATAAAATAAAAACTAATTAAAAAAAGAATAAAAAACCTATTTTAATAAAATATAAAAGGGGTATAGAGGTTATTGGAGGGTGTGTACAAAAAGTGGTTAGACAAAAATGCTTTGGTGTTTTCCTTTCAAATTAGGATGAAAATTCAAAGAACCTATCGAGACTATTCTACTGCACTCTTTCCCCTCTCAATCTAAACTAACCACTAGGAATTTAAAATTAAGGATTTTTGGTTTAGCCAATTTTCTAATTCAATATTCAGTTTTCATTACTCAAAACTAAATATTTGTGAGGGTGATACTATTATCGTGTTTTGTTTGCCTACTCTTCTGGTCACATGTTACAAAGATTAGAGAGATTAAGTACTTTTCAAATAATGAGTTTAGAAATAATCCCGAAAACAAATTTGGATCCTCTCTATTTCACTTGAATAGAGAGCGTCCATTTCAACGCCATGATTTAAAGTTGAATAAATTTGAGGTTTAGATTTTGTCAATCATTAATTCTAGTTTACTTTAACTACAATTAAATTTTTTACCATAATTCAATTTTAAATGAGATGACAAAACCTAGGCCTTATGATGTGAACCTCAATCGACACGCTTTGAGATTCAACAAACAATATTGGAATATTTGCCCAAGAAAGCTAAAATTCAAATTTTGATATAACTCTGACCCAACGTTAATAAGAAAAACGCGAACCAAAAGTATAAGTAACAGACCTTGACCCAATGATTATAATTGAATCACGAACCAAAGGTATAAAGTTTGAACGCCAAGGAAGAATCATTGATAAGTTCACAGTTCTTGAAGAACAAAAAAGAAGAGCAAAGCCTCACCTTTTTTCTGATTTTTATTCAATAATTTTCTCTATTACAATGAGTACATGATATTTATAAGACATGACTGAAAATAGAAAATATAAAAAACGTACTAAATAATAAAACCCTAAATAAAAGCTGATTTGGTCTGAAATTAGCAGATCCAAAATAGGAAAATAGCTAAAAAACGTACTAAATAATAAAAGCCTAAAATTAAGATAGATTTGGTTTGAAATTAGAAGAGCTAGATTAGAAAAAATGTCTATTAATTGATATAGAGTTGGAAAGTCAATCAGCCATTAATCCACGTTATAAATAATGCCCAATTAAGTCAGATCAACCCTCAATAGCTTGAATTAAATTTATTACACCTTCATCTTCCTTTGGGCCTAGCCTGAAATGTCCTACGTTAGAATCAGCCTAAATCTCTTGAATCAGCCCATTAATTGCTTCTTTGATCTTCTTGAATCTTGCTCTAGTAATAGGCCCAACTAGAACATATAATGGATCCTTGAATGTTTGTTGATTCTCATCACCTTAAAATTTATTCAACTTTAAATCATGGCCATGAAACGAGAACTCTTCATTTATCCAACACCAAGAACATTTTATGGTTAAACTTGGTTTTGCAGTTCGCACCATTTCCACAACTATTTAGAGAGCCATTAACAAACCCACCGTCACTGTCCTGGATCCCTTTTATAAACTGCTTTAGGTCCCAGAGATTATACCAAATGCAACGAAAAATTGCCACAATGTAGTTTATACCTACTTCACTTAGGAATTAGGACTTACGAAGAGAATTCTAACATGCAATTGGAAGGGGCATTGAACTTGGTAATCTATATGGTCAATAGTCTATGAGTGTGGACATACTTAAAAAAATGTGAACAACCAATACCAAGTTTGAAATCCCTCTCAAAAAAAAAAAAAAAAAAAAACCGAGTTTGAAATAATGAGCATTTTTTCCATTGGACTTTAGTGTCCACATTCGTACATGAGTAATGTTTATTATACACAAGCAGTTTTACACAATTTTATACAAATTACAAACTCTCAAAAGCAATTGAATTCATGATTTTTAAGATGAAAATCATCATTTCAAGTAAGGATTTCAGTTACTTTTTGAAGTGGATTTACAACTATGTAAAAAAGTTTGTACGTAATAAGTTTATGGGTCCGTTTGGTAATGTTTTAGTAACATTGTTTGTATTTTTTGGAAATACATGTGGGTGAAAAAATGTGTAATTTACATATCTATATATTACTAAAAGCTGAAGCATAGCATTTATTTTTGCTACGCTCACATTAAGCCACATAAGCAGCCACGTCATTTCCATCATCTTTTCTAAATTTTTCCTACAATTTTAAAATAGATTTTATTAATTTCAAAATATTGATAAATATAAAATATTTTCCAGCCCTATCTCCACCATCCTATCTCCACCATAAAGCCCACTTTTTATAAATTTAATTCCACCATAAAGCCCAAACCAAAGCCTTTTCAACTGAAACCCCTTTAAAACCCTTTGTTTTCATGGTTTCAACTTTTTGTTTTCCTCTCCTTTTTGTTGCACGGTTTCAATTTCCTCTCCCCACGATTTAGTTCTTTCGCCTTCCCCACTTTCTATTCTACGGTTTCACATTTAATGGCAACCTCTCTGTCTTCCTCCTTCCTATCTTCCTCTCATCACAGTCCTATATAAATATTGACGGAAGCTAGATGATTCAGTTGAGGTATCTCTAAATCCCAGTTTCTTTTGTGGTCCATTCTTTTGCTTGATGTAGATTTTTTTAGAATCGGTAATTCTATTTACTTAAATTGTGAAACCTCTATGATTATCTATATTGCATTGTTGGTTAATGTTTGAACTTATGTAAGGCAAATTCATTATTTGCTATTATTTAAAGGTGACAGTGATGATTTTTTTTTTTTTTTTTTTTGGTATTTGATGTTTGTGTAGGGAATAGTTTTAGAGAGAGTAAGATATCAAGACAAGTTTTTATTTATTTAAATGTAAATTTTGTTTATGAACAGGCTTCTAATAGGAGGAGATGTTGCGGCAAAGCTCTTTCAGTATAAAAGGAGTTTGAGAAAAAGCCAAGCCCAAAGTAGTAGTAGAAGTATGCGAACTGTTAATTCATCTACTGAAGTACTAATTCCTCCGCAACACTACGTACAAATCTTTCTCTCATGCTTCCCTTTTGTCTTCATTGAATATCAGGTAAGCATATGTGATAAAAACTTTTACTGTAAAAGATTAATGGGTGTGAGCATGGGTGGGTGAAATGAGTGTAGGTTTCATGAATTGAAAGAATTCCATGACCAGAAAAGAAGTTGCCAGCGGCGATTAGAGCAATTTAGGCAGAGGAATCTAGACAAAAAGAAATCTCAAGGTATATACTAATTTCTTCAAGCATTTTTTTTTTCTTTTATATTTTCTTTTGATCGCCAATTGATTTGGATATACGTCAATTATTTTGTATATAAAAGATGTTGCACTTGGTATTCATGCTGCATTTAGATCTCCTGCACGATTTATGGTACCCTTAACTCTCTTATCTTTTAGAAATTTCTGCAGATTTGCTTCTTCTACTCACTCTTGAATGCTAAGGAAGATGTAATCATCCTTGAAATGCTGTATAAGATCTGCTTATAGTTAGATAAACTACCACTAAAAGATTCATGGTCATGTTAGAACTTAAAAGTAGAGACAGATGTCTAATGACATTGTACAGTCAAAAAACGATATATGCTATTCTGATGATACAACCTGATTCTTTCTTTGCAGGATTTAATCAAATGGGCCTCTTTTCTTCTCTCTTAAATTTTTGTATTTGTTTTACGTTGATTGGTATATTTTTTCTCATATGAAAAATTGACTCTTTTACCATGTGCATCTTTTTGTTACATTCTATTGCCCTTATTTCTATGCATCATGTAGGGTGGGTTTGCAAAACTACTACTGCTAATTAGTATTTGTTGTCAAGCTGACCCTAAAAGTAAGCAAACCAAATATTTTGTAGCTCCAAAGCCTAGCAGAAAAGTTGCTAATTCATCACAAGAAGATCTTGCTAATGCACAAAAGAAAATAAAGCCTAGAAGAAAAGTTACTCTTCCATTGCCAAATGCAGAGAGGAAAAAAAATCCTAGCAGAAATTTTATTCATTCATCGCCAGAGGATTCTGCTACTGCACAGAAGCAAAGAAGGCCTGGCAGAAATGTTACTATTCCATTGCCAGAAGATCTTGGTGAGGACGCTGCCTATTCTAATAGTCGGTCTACTTCTGCTCCAGCTTCTTTTAGAGGCATTGAGGAGAGATTAGCTTCTTTGTTTGCTTCAGTAATAACCTTACATATGTGATAAAAACTTTTACATCCCTACAGGTTTCCTCATTATGTGATTTTTTTTTTCAAATTACATTAATGTCTGCTCCAGTAATAACCAGTAACTTATGGAAAATGACATAACTTATGGGAGCATCCAATGCTATTATTTTTCTAACTTTTGAGCAAGTAAGATATTAGAGTTATGTTCGTGCAAAAAATCAACAAACAAATTGATATGGTCAGGTCAACTGATATAGTTTTACAATATTTTCATCACCATAGAGTAGCCAAGGTGTGGCGAGCCATGCCATTATGTGTTATGTGGAACATGTGATGTGAAGGAAATAAGGAGAGCGGCATTCCTTTGATGTCTTTTATTGAGTTTTTCCAACTCTATTTCCCTTTGACTTATCCCCAAAAAAAAAAAAAAAAAAGCTCTATTTCCCTTTGATTTTGTATTCTTTGAAAAGGGAGTGTATACATCTTTTAATTTTTCCTCTCTTTTCTTTTTCTAATAAAATTATTTACTTAAAAAAAAAACACTAACTTACATAAATTCTGCTAAGATGTAAAAGAATGGTAATAATTTGAAATACTTTAGGGGAAGTCTCAAACTTGACCACAGGATAGGGTGTTTCTAAATAATGTCAATGGAAGAACCAATGTGAATTCTCTTTAAAATAAAAATAAATTCAAATGGTCTGTAATTCTATGGAACTTGCTATATAGGTGAGTCTCTATTGAATTCTCCAAAATCTTACTTTTTTGGTCCGCAGGGTCTTGAAGGGCTGATATTTTCCAGATTGTACTTTTATCGAGGCACAAATACTTCCTAGAGACTCATTGAAAGGTACTGGAGGGATACTATTGAGGAAAGTTGCAGTATGGGAAAACAGAGGTTTTTGGACCTGGATTTGGAGAATAAATGTGCAGCCATAACTTACACTCTTTGCTTGAAAGGTGATCCACAATATTTACCTATGAATTATTTCAATCTTTATTGTAGGAAAATAATTTCATCGTTCTTAAGTAAATATGTGGTGATATGTGGGGATGGTGCAAAATTAGTGACATATACAATGGGAGTGCTCAGAAGCGCTAGAAGTCTAGAGACCAACCACAATGTTTCCATAGGTATGGTGTTATTTTGTCTTTAAAACAAAATGGGTATGTCATGGAGGTGGAGGTCATGCTGAATATAAGCGTAGCTGTTATGGTACAATTAGAACCAAAGGTGGGTGGGTGAAGCTCTTTGAAGTCAGCAATGAATTTGATGCAAACAACCTTTAAGAGTGGCTATTGAAGAATGTAGATGGAGACCTCCTGTAGGTATGTATTATAAGCTATCAGGGAATTGCAGAACAATACCTATCAAAAAAAGGAAATTGTAGAACAAAATATGGTATGGTTTGAGAGTAGTTCATGATAGTGGAAGCCAATGTATAGGAGCTATGTGTGCAAAAAAAAGAACTAAGGAATCACCAAATTGCAGTTATGAAATTGTCATTGTTGTTTGCAGTTGTTCACATGAATGATTATTTGAATTATATTTTCTTTCATTATTTTCTTTTAGGTTTTGTAAGGTTTGGGACGAGTTGTTCACTTATTAAAAAAGGTCTAGAACACTTCACGTTTTTTATAACGCATTGTAACTACTTTTCGAACATGAATTATACATTACAATGGAGAGTTCACTTTTTGAATTTTTACAATTATATAGTTCACGTAAAATTAGAAGGCTTTTATGTTTAAACTATACTTTCATAAGAATTTTGCCCGTGCATCGCACGGGTTAGCGACTAGTTTAGTTAAAATTGAAAACTTTTTACTGAAAGTATTATAGATAAAGGTAAAAAACTAGTTAAAATAGTACAATGAGACTCATGAATAATTGTAAAAATAAACTGAATAGTAGTAAAAATAAGTTAAATAGTAAAATAAGTTGACTTTAAACTCTAATCTCAAATGCATCCTTAATGACGATGGAGCAAACTCCATGATTTGATTGTATTATATCAAAAATATATATATTTTACTGACAAAATCATAAAATTTTCTATTTTAGAGATGAAAATTAAATTTGAGGCAAATTCCAGGACTAAAAGTATTTTGACCTAATTTCACATCAAGGGATACATTTTCATTAAATAAAAAAAATTAATAACCAAATTGAAAATTTCTCAATTTTAGAGGCAAGAATTAAATTTGAAAAAAAAATTATTGGACTAAAGTAATTTGACATCATTTTCTTATGAAAGTATAGTTTAAACATAAAAGCCTTCTAATTTTACGTGAACTATATAATTGTAAAAATTCAAAAAGTGAACTCTCCATTGTAATGAATAATTCATGTTCGAAAAGTAGTTACAATGAGTTATAAAAAACGTGAAGTGTTCTAGACCTTTTTTAATAAGTGAACAACTCGTTCCAAACCTTACAAAACCTAAAAGAAAATAATGAAAGAAAATATAAATCAAATAATCATTCATGTGAACAACTGCAAACAACAATGACAATTTCATAACTGCAATTTGGTGATTCCTTGGTTCTTTTTTTTGCACACATAGCTCCTATACATTGGCTTCCACTATCATGAACTACTCTCAAACCATACCATATTTTGTTCTACAATTTCCTTTTTTTGATAGGTATTGTTCTGCAATTCCCTGATAGCTTATAATACATACCTACAGGAGGTCTCCATCTACATTCTTCAATAGCCACTCTTAAAGGTTGTTTGCATCAAATTCATTGCTGACTTCAAAGAGCTTCACCCACCCACCTTTGGTTCTAATTGTACCATAACAGCTACGCTTATATTCAGCATGACCTCCACCTCCATGACATACCCATTTTGTTTTAAAGACAAAATAACACCATACCTATGGAAACATTGTGGTTGGTCTCTAGACTTCTAGCGCTTCTGAGCACTCCCATTGTATATGTCACTAATTTTGCACCATCCCCACATATCACCACATATTTACTTAAGAACGATGAAATTATTTTCCTACAATAAAGATTGAAATAATTCATAGGTAAATATTGTGGATCACCTTTCAAGCAAAGAGTGTAAGTTATGGCTGCACATTTATTCTCCAAATCCAGGTCCAAAAACCTCTGTTTTCCCATACTGCAACTTTCCTCAATAGTATCCCTCCAGTACCTTTCAATGAGTCTCTAGGAAGTATTTGTGCCTCGATAAAAGTACAATCTGGAAAATATCAGCCCTTCAAGACCCTGCGGACCAAAAAAGTAAGATTTTGGAGAATTCAATAGAGACTCACCTAAATAGCAAGTTCCATAGAATTACAGACCATTTGAATTTATTTTTATTTTAAAGAGAATTCACATTGGTTCTTCCATTGACATTATTTAGAAACACCCTATCCTGTGGTCAAGTTTGAGACTTCCCTTTAGTATTTCAAATTATTACCATTCTTTTACATCTTAGCAGAATTTATGTAAGTTAGTGTTTTTTTTTTAAGTAAATAATTTTATTAGAAAAAGAAAAGAGAGGAAAAATTAAAA
The DNA here is from genome assembly GCA_033629205.1 of Lithocarpus polystachyus. Taxonomy (NCBI): domain Eukaryota; kingdom Viridiplantae; phylum Streptophyta; class Magnoliopsida; order Fagales; family Fagaceae; genus Lithocarpus; species Lithocarpus polystachyus. The sequence continues at coordinate 35,021,899 of CM066172.1, read as the reverse complement.
GATGTATACACTCCCTTTTCAAAGAATACAAAATCAAAGGGAAATAGAGCTTTTTTTTTTTTTTTTTTTTTGGGGATAAGTCAAAGGGAAATAGAGTTGGAAAAACTCAATAAAAGACATCAAAGGAATGCCGCTCTCCTTATTTCCTTCACATCACATGTTCCACATAACACATAATGGCATGGCTCGCCACACCTTGGCTACTCTATGGTGATGAAAATATTGTAAAACTATATCAGTTGACCTGACCATATCAATTTGTTTGTTGATTTTTTGCACGAACATAACTCTAATATCTTACTTGCTCAAAAGTTAGAAAAATAATAGCATTGGATGCTCCCATAAGTTATGTCATTTTCCATAAGTTACTGGTTATTACTGGAGCAGACATTAATGTAATTTGAAAAAAAAAATCACATAATGAGGAAACCTGTAGGGATGTAAAAGTTTTTATCACATATGTAAGGTTATTACTGAAGCAAACAAAGAAGCTAATCTCTCCTCAATGCCTCTAAAAGAAGCTGGAGCAGAAGTAGACCGACTATTAGAATAGGCAGCGTCCTCACCAAGATCTTCTGGCAATGGAATAGTAACATTTCTGCCAGGCCTTCTTTGCTTCTGTGCAGTAGCAGAATCCTCTGGCGATGAATGAATAAAATTTCTGCTAGGATTTTTTTTCCTCTCTGCATTTGGCAATGGAAGAGTAACTTTTCTTCTAGGCTTTATTTTCTTTTGTGCATTAGCAAGATCTTCTTGTGATGAATTAGCAACTTTTCTGCTAGGCTTTGGAGCTACAAAATATTTGGTTTGCTTACTTTTAGGGTCAGCTTGACAACAAATACTAATTAGCAGTAGTAGTTTTGCAAACCCACCCTACATGATGCATAGAAATAAGGGCAATAGAATGTAACAAAAAGATGCACATGGTAAAAGAGTCAATTTTTCATATGAGAAAAAATATACCAATCAACGTAAAACAAATACAAAAATTTAAGAGAGAAGAAAAGAGGCCCATTTGATTAAATCCTGCAAAGAAAGAATCAGGTTGTATCATCAGAATAGCATATATCGTTTTTTGACTGTACAATGTCATTAGACATCTGTCTCTACTTTTAAGTTCTAACATGACCATGAATCTTTTAGTGGTAGTTTATCTAACTATAAGCAGATCTTATACAGCATTTCAAGGATGATTACATCTTCCTTAGCATTCAAGAGTGAGTAGAAGAAGCAAATCTGCAGAAATTTCTAAAAGATAAGAGAGTTAAGGGTACCATAAATCGTGCAGGAGATCTAAATGCAGCATGAATACCAAGTGCAACATCTTTTATATACAAAATAATTGACGTATATCCAAATCAATTGGCGATCAAAAGAAAATATAAAAGAAAAAAAAAATGCTTGAAGAAATTAGTATATACCTTGAGATTTCTTTTTGTCTAGATTCCTCTGCCTAAATTGCTCTAATCGCCGCTGGCAACTTCTTTTCTGGTCATGGAATTCTTTCAATTCATGAAACCTGCACTCATTTCACCCACCCATGCTCACACCCATTAATCTTTTACAGTAAAAGTTTTTATCACATATGCGTACCTGATATTCAATGAAGACAAAAGGGAAGCATGAGAGAAAGATTTGTACGTAGTGTTGTGGAGGAATTAGTACTTCAGTAGATGAATTAACAGTTCGCATACTTCTACTACTACTTTGGGCTTGGCTTTTTCTCAAACTCCTTTTATACTGAAAGAGCTTTGCCGCAACATCTCCTCCTATTAGAAGCCTGTTCATAAACAAAATTTACATTTAAATAAATAAAAACTTGTCTTGATATCTTACTCTCTCTAAAACTATTCCCTACACAAACATCAAATACCAAAAAAAAAAAAAAAAAAAAATCATCACTGTCACCTTTAAATAATAGCAAATAATGAATTTGCCTTACATAAGTTCAAACATTAACCAACAATGCAATATAGATAATCATAGAGGTTTCACAATTTAAGTAAATAGAATTATTGATTCTAAAAAAATCTACATCAAGCAAAAGAATGGACCACAAAAGAAACTGGGATTTAGAGATACCTCAACTGAATCATCTAGCTTCCGTCAATAGATAGATAGTAAAAAAAAGTGTCCGAAGCCTCTTTGGAAATCCATTCATGAGTTCGTTACTCCATTCCCTCAAATACTCAAATTTAGGCACAAATTACCTCTCTGAACTCACCTGATTCTCTCTATTTCCTATCCTACCTCTTCATCCAGACTCTATCACTGGCCTAATTGTTTCCTCAGAGATCCAGAAAGTGAGACTGGAGACCAAAGTTCTTGTGTTGTCAAGCAATTTGCGTGACAAAACAGAAGCAGGCATTTAGTTTGGAGATTGAAACGTATAGGGAAGCTTAAAGGGAGAAAACCGATTTAAAGGAAGGAAAAAAAAAAAAAAAAAAGGGAAGCGTTTAGGCTTTTGAAGATAGTAACGTAGGGGAAGCTTGAAGGGAGGAAAAGAGGAAAAAAAAAAAGGTAGAAAAGAAAACGTAGAAGAGAAAACAGAAAGTTTGAAAACGTAGAAGCCCTTCAGGTGAGAAAACAGAAAGTTTGAAAACTACTCACCTTCTTACTCTACCGTTTTGCAGTAGCGGCTGCCTATCTGATTTCCTTCCTCCCTTTATTCCTTTCCACATGGTGTATAAATACTAACAGAACTTGCCAGCTTTGGTTGAGGTATCTGTACATCTTAATTTTTTATTTTGGGTGCAAAACTTTTATGCTCTGTTTTCCGTTTGGTTGCTGAAATTTGAGACTTAGATGAGCTTAACTCAGTCAAAGAGAGGCTTTCAGTTTCCTTGAGTTCTAATTGATTAATTCCCCCCTACCCCCTACCCCCTTTTCGCCTTTTTTTTTTTTTTTGTACCTGTTGATTTGAATATTTTTCTTATCATTTTTGTACATTCTGCACTTTTAGGTTCTGGTGATGGCACGGGATCAGCTTTCTGGTGAAAAACTCATACTAACAGAACTTGCCAGCTTTCAGGTATAGATTATTCTCATTGATTGACATTTGGTACTGCTCAATCTCAACCTGGTATCATTTGAGCTTCCTTGGAATTTTGAACTACGGACCTCTTAAGATTCAGTCCCTCAGTTTACATTGGACCAATAGGCCATCTATAGATATATATACTCATATAGAAACACGTACTGCCTACATATACGCTCAAAGGATGTCTCATTTTAAGTGCCCATGATGTTTGGGCTCGGAGTTCAGATAATCCAAAAAATCTCACTCAGCCCTTTTGGTCTTTAGGAAATTTTTGCCAGAGCTTTTGACATCTAATAAATAATTTTTATTGCCAACATGATAAGACTTCATCGAACCTATGTTGTTGTTGATGAAATGGTATTCAGGTATAGATTATTTTCAGTTGCAACCACACAACCAGCGTAGTGTCCTAGGGTGATTTACTGATTGCGCCTACATATTGGCGATAAACTATATGCATTTTACTGGGACTATTCTTTGTTAGCAGCTCCTGATAATAAAAATGGGTTTTGGGATACTTATAAAAGGAAGATACTTATATAGAAGAGGATTGATCCTCCCAAGACCTAAAATCTTGTAGTTTCTTCACCTGTTTTGATGGGTGTAGGTTGGAAGTTGTCTGGTTCTGGGTTGATAATGGGTTTTGATTTCCCCTGGTGCATAAAGCATGGTGTCATCACAGGCAGATGCCTTCTTGGAATTAAATGTTACACATTGACTATATTATCAGTTTTCTGCTGTTGACAATTTTTTTTTTAATTTCCAAGTCATTGAGAAGAATAGAGGATGCAATATTTTAGAATTCAGTTGTGCATTTGAATATGCAGGCTATTGGCACAAATATTTCTCCCTTTAATAACCTCTTTTATTTTTTTTTATTTTTTATAATTTGAAGTATTGAGCACGAAAGCAAGGGAATTATTTATTTATTTATTTTCTTTTGGTGGACTAAATCAAATGCTTATTCTCTTCTTATATCTGATTTAGTGCACCATTGGCATCTACTCCAGTATAGGCCCGGGACTTCAGCTCTTCTGAGGAATTAATCACTGAATTTTGTAGAGAGTGTAGAGTTGTTCGTAAAGGTAGTCTTTTGGTTTAAATTAATGTGATCATTTTTTGGATAAATAATTTAGCTGTTGAGATTTGCCTTTCATAGTTTTTTAATTACCGCTATATAATCTGGATTTTATTATTATTTGAGAGCCTCCTATAGAGTTTCTACTATATAGGGAATTACATCATTGTACTAGCAAGTGTCTTGATTATTGATTCATATAGCATTTGCTGGCTAGGTTTGGCTGGTGATTTGAAGAAAGCGATGAAAGATGGAAAACCAATTATAATTGAGGTATGTTTACCGTTTTAATTATGTTGGTTGTAGATTACATTTACCCTTCGGTTGTTCATCCTCTTCTTCCTTCATTCATCCCCACTTGCACTGTTGCTATAATTTTTTAAATAGTAATGTCTTTCATGTGCTCAAAAAGAATCCATTTATTAAATTCTTTTTGATTAGCATTAACAGTTTGTTCTAGGATTTGTCGGCACAACGTGGTATAGTAGAATGAAAAGGTGTGAAGGAAAAGGAAAGAAAATGATACCATGGGTTGCTTAATAGACAAACAATATTAGGAGTATATAGTAGTAGTATTGGAAAATAAAGGTGAGATAGATAGTAAAAAAAAGTGTCCGAAGCCTCTTTGGAAATCCATTCATGAGTTCGTTACTCCATTCCCTCAAATACTCAAATTTAGGCACAAATTACCTCTCTGAACTCACCTGATTCTCTCTATTTCCTATCCTACCTCTTCATCCAGACTCTATCACTGGCCTAATTGTTTCCTCAGAGATCCAGAAAGTGAGACTGGAGACCAAAGTTCTTGTGTTGTCAAGCAATTTGAAAATGTAAACTGTTTCTGTATAGTCTATACTTAGTGCACATATGTTTCTGATGAGTAATAACTTTCATTGAAAAAGAGAGGATGATTATAATGCATTCTTAAAACAAATTACAATTGAAGATTCATACAAACAATAAATCATATAGAGAGTGTAAAATATTCCATTTCAAAAAATTTTCTGGTATGGTACTGTATTATTGAAGGTGAGATTATTCTTTCTTGCCATACTGTCCTCGTAATGCATAAAAGAATGCACCCCCCCACCTCCCCCCCCCCCCCCCCCAACCTGGTATCATTTGAGCTTCCTTGGAATTTTGAACTACGGACCTCTTAAGATTCAGTCCCTCAGTATACATTGGACCAATAGGCCATCTATAGATATATATACTCATATAGAAACACGTACTGCCTACATATACGCTCAAAGGATGTCTCATTTTAAGTGCCCATGATGTTTGGGCTCGGAGTTTAGATAATCCAAAAAATCTCACTCAGCCCTTTTGGTCTTTAGGAAATTTTTGCCAGAGCTTTTGACATCTAATAAATAATTTTTATTGCCAACATGATAAGACTTCATCGAACCTATGTTGTTGTTGATGAAATGGTATTCAGGTATAGATTATTCTCAGTTGCAACCACACAACCAGCGTAGTGTCCTTGCTGTCATTGACATAATATTTCTTTTATTGGCTGTCTAATAGATAATTTTTATTGCCAACATGATATGACTATGTATTTTTTAAGTAGGCTGTAAATTTTTTCATTTGGACTGTATAGTAATTTTTCATTAGCCCATTTTATTTCATTAGGGAGCTAAATCGTATTGGTATTTTCTGAGTGCTAAATGGGTTTGGAGTCTTGGATTTGGAAGTTTAAAAAACTTAGTATTTATGTAAGTTTAATATAATGTGATCAGATGCAGTGTGTTGTAAGGTGACTAACATTTACGATGGGTTTTTGTTTTGAGATCATGGTGATAGTTAATCTAATATAATTTGATAACTGAATCTTATTCATATGAAATTTCGAAACATTCTTAGGATGTTGATTGGTTTGGTAATAAAACTTTTTTTCTATAGAAAAAAAAGTGACAGAATGTTAGTTTGATGTCATCCAACAAAATGAATTTAATAAGAATTTAAAATTTTCATCGAAGCTATGCTGTTGTTGATGAAATGGTATTCAGGTATAGATTATTATCAGTTGCAACCACACAACCAGCGTAGTGTCCTTGCTGTCATTGACATAATATTTTTTGTATTGACTGGCTAATAGATAACTTTTATTGCCAACATGATAAGACTGTATTTTTTAAGTAGGCTATAAATTTTTTCATTTGGACCGTATAGTAATTTTTCATTAGCCCATTGTATTTCATTAGGGAGCTAAATCGTATTGGTATTTTCTGAGTGCTAAATGGGTTTGGAATCTTGGATTTGGAAGTTAAAGAACTTAGTATTTATGTAAGTTTAATATAATGTGATCAGATGCAGTGTGTTGTAAGGTGACTAACATTTACAATGGGTTTTTGTTTTGAGATCATGGTGATAGTTAATCTAATATAATTTGATAACTGAATCTTATTCGTATGAAATTTCAAAACATTCTTAGGATGTTGATGGGTTTGGTAATAAAACTTTTTGTCTATATGGCACTATTATATGGCACATAACAAGATAAGCTACCAAAGTTGGTTTCATGCAACAAAATTTTAACAGTTCCTATAAATAATTAACATGATTCACATTGCAAAACATTATTCCGTAAAACCCCTTTTTGCTGATTTTAGTTCTATGGGTGCGTACGGAAAATTATTATGTATTTTTAAAGTAGAAGTGGTTTTCATCATTTCATATGAATGATGGATCCTACCATAAATTTAATTAATATAATCCATTGTTATGTAAGAAAATGGAGTTTCATATTACTATTGAATAATTATTTTTCTTAAAAAAATATTGAATAATTATTGAAGGGCCAACAGAGTTAATGAAAATTAGGGGGAACAAACACACAACATTTTATGGATAATTCGAGTGTAAAATGAATGTAAAAAGCAAAGTGAGAGATCCACATTATGCATCTACTCCTTTAATTATGTTATTAATACTTTCTTTTGAGAAACGTTTTTATTTTTTTAATGTTATTAATACTTGATTCAAACATATATAATTTTTTTTTTAAAGAGATAACCTATAGCGTTTGCTCTTGATGATTGTTCTTTATCATTGTGATGATGCCTATTTGTATTGCCACCGATTCATCATTCATTGTTCTAAAGTATCTCCACTAATGAATCCTTCTAAGATTAAAACATGCATTATGGCTGTGAATAAAATAAAACATCCATATGACCATCCTTTGCTCCTCCTCTCCCTCCCCTTTTCCCTTTTTCCCCTTGCAAATTCATGTGATCAAGATAAAACTATGTTACATTTTTTGCTATGTATGAAGAACCAGCCACTTACTCATAATTATGGTAGCATTAAGGCACTTACTAAAAGCATTGATAAGTTAGAGAGAGGACATGCATTAGCCTTTATTATTGTTACGCTCCAGTAGAGCTACATCAGCGGCCACGTCATTATCTTTCTTATTTTCAAATTTTCTATAATTTTTTTTAACATTACTCATTTACTCATTTTTTTAATATTTACATTTTATCAAACCCTTCTTTCTCTCTCCCTTATCTTTTTGTCTCCTCACTACCCTCTACCTTAATTTCACTTTTACTCTTTCACTTTATCTTCTTTTATTTTGGTTTTTCTTATTCTCACTCTCTTATTATAAACTAGTGTATAACTCGTGCATATGCATGGTACAATTAAAAAAATTACAATTACACACATATAAGGATTCAAATTATTTATTTCTCTCTCTCTCTCTCTCTCTCTCTCTCTCTTATTTTTTTTTATTTATTTTAATTTATTTTGGATATACATATGAGTTTACTCTTTCTTTCTTTTTCTTTTTTTTTTGTCTATTGAGTTCTTGATGATTTATTTATATTAGACTCTTCGTCTTTTGTACCTCATTAACTCACCTAGAATTAAAAAAAAAAAAAAACTTAAATAAGACACATGGCGCAAAATTAAACAACAATTGGAATCCAATTTAGAACTTAATTAGATTTTCTCTCCGCTTTACCTATTAATATATATATATATATATATATATATATATATAAAGATTTGTCATTTTCTCTTCCATTCTATGCATTTTTTCCTTCCACAAAAAAGGCTCTGTCTTTCTCTTTCTCTCTCTCTCTCTCAATTTTTTGGTAGATTTTTTTTTTGTTAATTTCTGAGCCTTTATGATTATTTAGTGTAATTTTTGGTTCAATTTACAAATGGTTTGATAATATATGCACGATACAAGCTTAAAATGATAATTTCTGTCTTTTTTGTTTGTTGCAATATAGTGTCTACAATGCAAAATTGATGAATATTAAAATTTCAGGTTCATGGGGGCTCAAGCGGTATTGGTACATTTGCAATTTGGATAGCTAAATACTATAGAGCAAGTGTTTGTTATTGTAGGTCCAATATCACTTTTCTACTAAAGCATAAGTTTGGTTTCCAAGTATTCATATAGTTCTAGACTGTGATTGGCAAGGACTGATGAAAAATTAGCTGTTTGCAAGGATTTTGGGGCTGATGTGTGCATCAACTACAAGGCAAAGGACTTTGTTAAAAGGGTAAAGGAATAAACAAGTGGAAAATGTATTTTCTTTAATATTAAAACCTTAGTTTTCTTCAATGTTTGTAGAGATTAATGTTTTTCATTATTCTTTTTGCAATGATTATTAGGTGATATACAAAAGAACAACTAATTAAATGTTTAATGGCCAGAGATGATATTCTTTTGGATCATATTGGAGCATCCTGCTTAAACTTTTATAGAGATTGATGTTTTTCATTATTCTTTTTACAATGATTTATTAAGTGATATAAAAGAGCAACTAATTAATTGTTCAATGGCAGGAGTTTATGTTATTCTGGACCATATTGGAGCATCCAACTTAATGTAAAACCTTGAGAGCTTAAATTTTGATGAGAGGCTTTTTATTATTGGAACTATGAGTGGCTTTGTTACAATATTTTTATCATGATCATGACAAAAATATATTGATATATGGGAAGTAAAACATGACATCTAAAAAGTAGCTCTTTGTGTTGGAATGTACGATCAGTGTAAAGCGAGCTGTATAATATAGATATTAGGTAAACTTACTAACCAACTATGCCTTTTTTTTTCCCATTTTCTTTTCCTTCTTTTTGCAAATTAATATTTTCCCAATTATCACTCCATCACACACACACACACACACACACACACACTCCATCAAACCTAATTCGTGAACATTAATAGTTCATCTCTCTCTCTCTCTCTCTCTCAATTAACATTACCATTTTTCAACTTTCCATTTATTACTCCATCAAGCCAAATCTATTGCCATTTTCTATTCAACCACCATCTCTCTCTCACTCTCAATTAACATTTCTTAACTTTTCAACTTTCCATTTATTATTCCATCAAATTCAGTCTAATAATAATTCAAAACCCCTTCAACTCTATGACTCTCCTTCTCCCTAATTAAGTAGCTATGAAAACCATTCAATTGCCACCCTATTAGAATTTCAAAAAAAAAAAAAGAAAACCTACAGATTATATATATATATATATATATATATATATTTATATGTGGTGGGTTTTTCGTGCAACGTTGGGCTGGATTACTTCTTCCTGCCGTGCTAGGCCCAAAATATTCTGGATTAGAAAGTTGGGACCGGTCCAATTGCAACTCACCTTGGTCCGGCTTGTGCGCAAGCCATGCCCCATTTTACCACGATTTATATTATATGGTTGTGGCAGGCTGGTCTATTTAAGATGATTACAGCAGGCAAATATAACATTGATGTCAAAGAGATTCGTTTGCTATACTTAAATAATGAGATATTGCAAGGAATACATATCCCAATGAAATGACAACAATGATGAATATAAAAGGAAAATAAATGCAAAGGGGAAGAAAGAAAATTACAGAGAGCTTGTAGAATTGGGAATTCTGTTGGTCTGCTGCGATATGTTAAAGGGGTTTAAGCTAAGAAGAAGACAACGTTCCCTCAATGCGAATAATTTCTCCAGAGGAGAGATTAGTGGCTTTGAGGGAGCGGTCCTAAATGACTCGTGCCTAAGTTAGTGACAATAGAGAGCGTGAGTTTGAGAGGGAGAGAAGGAAACAACTTATTTGGTGCATGCTTGCCATCTTGTTCTCTTCGTTTTTTCTTATCTCTATTTTTTCTAAATCTTTCTCCTTTCTCCCTTTTTTTAGTTAGTATTATTCTTTCCCTGGTTCCTCCTTTTTTTTTTTCTTGTGCACAGTGAGTGTCCTTATATAGTGCCTGCCATGGTTTGGCTTTTACTTTTTTACCCTCTAACTGCCTTTGTCTGGTGTGTGTGTCCTTGCCGACCATTACTGATTGGTCAGGTGCCCAGCCAGCGCCACTTACCTGCGTTGGACGCGCCAAACCACATCACCAGCTGAGGACAAAATATTTTTTCTGTTTGCTTGCCGTGGCATTCTTACCTGTCACGGTAAGGTGCTTTCTCTCTCCTTCCCTCATGGCATGCACCAAATGGTTTCAACTAAGCTTTGCTATTTTTCGGGTGGCATGTCATTCCAACATGACACTCATCCTAAAAGTAGCCTGAGCAGGATCCTTAAAATAGGTTCTTCTCTCTCCCCTCTGCCAAACCACGCCCCCCTTACCTCTGACCCATGACCCACCTCTTCTTGTATTGGCTAGGTACAGGCTGGTGAGATCTGGGTCTTGTGCGTGCTTTGCTTTCATGTCCGTCCAAAATCTGCCCTCTGCTCATGCATTTGCCGCGGCCTGGGCGTTTGTCTGCTTATCCTGTCGTTCACATCTAACTTCTTGTGGCGTGGGCTGTTTCTCTAATTTCTTTATTGACTTGCCGTTTGGGCTCTGGGCTTTTGCCTGATTGTGGGCTTTAGCTCACTTACATCCTTTTGTGTTTCAATCCTTGTGGCCTTGCCGTTGCTTCCTTTTCTAATGGCTTAATAAGCCCATTGGGCCCTCTTGCCATGTCTGCCTACGGGTTCCCGTGTCCCATTTACTTTCTTTTGGGCGTCCTTGACCCTTTCTAATTTCCATGGGCCTTTACTAACTCGTCGGGTTTCCTCGGCCCAACTACTCCACACTTCACCTTTAGAGCTCATAAATTTTCTTATGGCCCTGTACTTACTTTACTTTGGGCCTGCCGTAACAGGCATGGCCCATTCTCACCTTTTTTCTACATCTGTTGCCCATGGTTCGCCATTTCCCTCTTTCCGGGCCTTTTTAGGCCCATTTACTTCTTTAAGGTCTATTTATTTGCTTTACGAACCTATAATCCATTATTCCTGCCGCTTAGGTTTAATGGGCTTTCTATCCACTTTCTAATTCTTTTCTGCTGATGTTGCTGGGCTCCCAAAAATGAGCATCAACAATATATAAATACTTCTGCGAATTTAGGAAGTCCCTCTAAAGTGAGTTCCCCCCCCCCCCCCCCCCCCCCATATTCTTTAGGTTTTTCGATTAATTTTGTTGGTGATGTGCCATTGAAGATCTCAAGTGTCAACAACATTGGTTTCCATAAACCAACCAAAAAAATCTCAAAGCCATTGTGAAGAATATAGTAAAAGAATTGCAGTGACTTTTGACTACTATAGTTTATGTGGTCGTTAACCAATGTTTAGAAAGTGGTGTCTCAAATAGAAATCTATATTCAGTTTTTCAGTAAATTGTAGATGGAAGAGTTTTTTTTCACTAGTATCCGTGTGCATTTGTGTGATGTATTCACCATTATGGATAAAGTATTTTCTTTGTATATGAGTAGCATAAATCAATTTTGTTGTATGTGCATATTAGTTCTGACATGAATGTAGATGCATAACTTAGTACAAGATATGCTACTCTTTTTTTGGATTTGTATTGTAACAAATTTAGATATTATTATGGGATGCCTTTGCTGGAAGACTTTGCAAAACTGCAGAATTTGATTCAATGGAAAGAAAATCAAATTAAAGGACATGTAAAAAACTAGATGAGGTAGCAATAGACAACCCAAAAAAATGTCAGGGCGAAAGATTATCCAAGTTTGGACAAAACTTCAAAATCCACGAAGACCAATTGGATTTGAGAAATGCCAAGAAGATGTATGCTTGGCTATTTGAAGAAAGTGAATTTGGATAAAAAATGAAGAAGAACAATGAATTGAATTGAGTTCCCTATCACAAGTCATCTCTCTCCCTCTTATAGTTGATTTAATATATTTTTTTTGAGTTAATATTTAGTCATTTTGAAGGTGAGAATTTGAATTTATATCAAAACACAATATTGACTATGTTTTTGAATATGTCTATTAGTTATTTAAGTAATATCAAGTGTATTTTTGTGATGAGTTTTGATTATTATGATAATATTCTTTATGATAATGAGAAATTTCAAATATATATTTGAAACTTAAAAAGTTTAGTTTTTAAAGAAAAAAGAATTGGAAAACATAATGCACTATAATATAATTTAGAAGAATATGAACCACCGACAAAATAGATAAATATCAATCAAATAAAACCAAAAGTAATAGAATTATATATTTGTAGAGATGAAGAGATGGAAAATAGTTTTAGAATGTTTTAATTTTTAGGGAGAGCAAACTATCTTCAACAAATTTAGGAGAACAAATTATATATTATATCACAACTATAAAATAATTATATATTCTCACGCATCGTATGAGTCTGCGAATAGTATTGTTTAAATACTAAAACTGTTGTTTAAACAACCAAACAAACGGGCTCATAATGTCCTGAAACTCGGGTCTACGAGTCTATTCGATTTTTTGCATTTGGATATATTTTACTGACAACTGAAAACTGAAAATAATAAAAAAATATTTTTTTGTTCATAAATAAAAATACTGTACATTTGTCTATTTACATCATTCATGGGACATGAAAAGTCTCATAAAAAGTATAATAGGCGCTAGCTAGTTAAAAAAAAAAAATAATAATAATAATGGCTGAAACGCATCAAACGCGTACTTAAATACTTACCACTCAACCCAGGAGGTTGGCTGAGTTGGTTGGGCTCTCGGTCTCAAGGTGCTTGTACTTGGCTCAACTGGGTGTGCTCCCTATCTTGAGTCTTGCTACCTGCACTTTGAAAAGAATTTCTTGGGCCAGCGCTTTATCCCTTCGTGAGCCCACCCGGCGTGAACAGTAATTAGTCTGAAAGCTTTCATGATATACTGTAGGAAAAAAAAAAAAAAAAATACTTACCACTCGTATTCAATTGGAACAAAAGTTGGCCAGAGGAAATCCTTAAGACTCTGAAAGCGACTGTTGGACTTTCCTCTGAAATTGCTTTTTACTTTTGTTGAAGTTTCCTCCTTCCACCTTCCAGCTCAATCTATTTGCTTTTCCTTTTTTTCACATTTATGCCTTTCCCAATCTTTACTTATGCATATATATCTTGGAGATTCAAGCTGAGAAATCCAAACAGATTAGTTCTATTTCAAGATGAGTCTACTGGGTATTCTCATTTTTGCACTGAAATTCCTTGATGTCCTTTCATGGTATACATTTTGTCACCACTTGATTTTTGTGCAGAAGGGGAGAGAAAATTTCTTCTGCTTAAAAGAATGATATAAATATCACATTTCATTTCTTTAACAATATTTGATGAAGTTAGTTTTTATTAATAGCGTTCTCTCTGCTTTTTGTTTGTGTTTTACTTGCAGGCCTTTCTTTGCTTTGGGGTATCCTTTGTAAGTATCTCTCTCTCTCTCTCTCTCTCTCACACACACACACACCGACACACGCAAGTGTTACTTTTGGTGCGTGAACATGATATGGGTTACCATACATTTTATTAACAGATGTGCTTCCATCCGAGCAATTGAGAACAATTCAAATTCAGACACTAAGAAGTTGGTCACATATTGGATTGTCTTCTCTTTGATTTCACTCTTTGAGAATGCTTTCTTGAAGTATCTTGTAAGGTAACTTTGTTGAAGAATCTTGTAAGGTAACTTTGCCCTGCATTTCACTGTCTAGCTCTGCATGAGTGCCAAGAAAACAAAAGAGAAAATGATTTGCAATCAACATTTGTGTGAAATAAATCTCATAGAAAACCTTTATTGTTGGAATGTGATGTAAACTTGTTCAATTTTGCACTTTGTTTGAAGAACTAACGACATGAACAGGGATATCATTACTAAAGATTATTTGATGTGTAAGATCAATTGGGTACTTAAATCAGCTTACTAATAATCACTCACAAGGATATGCAGTGAGATTTGACAGGATGAACACACATCTTTAATGAATATCTTTTTCTGATCAAATTCATTTATTCAAAGAATTCTTGCAAGTTAATAGATTGGTGAGGCCAAAAAAAGTCTTTTGATTTATACTTTGCATTGTTTAAATCATATGCATATTAAATTGAATGTTTTCTAAACTTGAAATTCTACATATTTCATTTCACACATTCATGTAAGTGGATTTATATAGATGCCAAACTTTTTTTTTTTTCTTGCATTAAAATTTTGGCAAGTCATACGCTTCTAAATGCACACATACACACAACATGTGAGTCCAGTACTCCTTGGATTACTTGTTAAAGAATGCAACTTCATTTTCCTCAAAATTGTGCATATCATGAAGATGTTATCATATTATGTGGTCAGCCCCGCCTCCCCAAACCAAAAAAACAGAAAAAAAAAAAAAAAAAAAAGCAAAAAGAACTTTATATGTTTAGTAGAGACTTCAGAAAGAAACAGATATATGGCTGATGGTAATCAACAATTAGATGGTAGACTAGCCAGTAGGATACCTACCAGAATGAAGAAAGCTTAGACAGGTACCAATATGGCCGTGGCCAAATTACACTGATGCTTAAGTCAGAGGAGTTTCCTTGATTTTAGCTGCCATATCATGATCATAAGGGGAATATAACTCAGGGTGATTTTGGGCATGTAACTGTTGATCCCACAATGTGTATAGCAGTTCTCGGATATGGCACTTAGTCCTCTAGTTTGAGCTTATCCTTTACACCTGAGCTCTTATATATTGCCTCGGTACAGACTTCTCATCTTTTGGCCAAGTGCTCCCTAGTCCTTGTTCATCCTAAGATGGATTGTGTCTAAGGAGTGAGGAGGAATGTTGTTATATTTTCATTAGGTTGTCCTTTTTTGTAATGACGTGTCAAGTTGTGCTTACATGGCATTGTTTGATGAAATTCTCCATATATCAATGTCTACGTTCCCATCTCTAACTATTTTAAGGTTTTGGTCTCTTACACCCTTTGTTTGCATGATACTTGTTTCCATGTCAACAATAAATTGAGTAAACTAAAAGTTTGTGCAAATTCAATATTCGTTTCATGTTCTTGGGAACCGCTTGAAGCTCACAAATATGAAAGCTATAGGTTGGACTTCTTGAATTACAGAATTCTGTCACCTTGTGTTTAGGCTGCTTCAACAATAAATCTGAGGGATTTCATTAACCATGTTATGTGCCAATGTTTGACTTGACTAGATTATTGTTTAATGTTTAACTTGACTAGATTATTGTTTTTGTCTTTTCTTGATGTATGTACATATATTCATGTGACATGTCTATTATATGTCTTGTTTCCCATGTTTAATTGTCAGGTTACTGTTCTGGCCACGCATTAAGCTAATGATTGTCTGCTGGCTGGTTGTACCTCAATTCGATGGTGCCATTTATGTCTATAATCACTTTATTCGTCCATGCCTCTCCATGAACCCACTAGTTGTCATTGATGAATTAAATAAATGGAAGGAATTCTTATTCAAGAGAGAGAACTTTCTAGCTCAGGCAGAGAGATACATAAACAAGAATGGACCTGAAGCTCTGGAGGAACTTATTGCTACCAAGGTATGACACTACATGTTTTTTAGCTTTCAGTTAAGATAAAATGTTATATCAAACTTTTATATACAATTAAAAAAATGTTTTCTTAGTTAGATAACTGGATATGTTGGAATCGACATTCAAATAAATGGGTTTTAATAATTGGAATTACCACAACCCAACTAGTCATATTTGCATGATATCCCAAAAGGATTGATCACAATTAAAGCTTCCCATAGTGACTTGTATAATCCAGATGGACTTAGTACATACCCGTTGTGGAACTCAACACATGCTTACATTACACTTCACAATCCATATTCACATAGAATTCGAAAACTACAACGTTTTACAAGATGGAACAAGACTGATTCCCAAACTTGATAAACAAATTTTTTTTACTAGGTATGTGCTTTTCTTTTGTTATATTTATTCGGATCTCATTGTGGGTGACAAAAAGGACTAATGATACACACCTTTATCTATAATTTTGCCTTCTTTTTTTCAGAAAAAAAGCAAAAAGCCTAATCATGGCATGGAAGAGTTCAATGCTATTCCAGTTATGGCCAAGAAAGAAGTGGTGTGGGTAAAGCTTTAAATGTTACTCATGCAACTAGAACATTTACTATGAGTCTTTTAATATTTTCTTATGCCCATCTGTTATTGGTTTTAGTTAGATGAATAAAAGGATATATTCCAAAGACTTTTGAAAGAATCTTATCAATAGAGTGTTCACTATTTTGGCAGTCATATGACAAATCCTAATTTCAATTATTCTTTAATTATTGAAGAAAAAAAGAGCTGTGAAGTATGTTCCTAATGGAAAAAGCAATTTTTTTTTTTAAATAAATTTTTAGATGAGCTAATCTACAATCCTTTTCTCTTGATGCAGTCAAATAGCAAAGAGGCTAACATTGTGCAGAAAGATAATAAATCTATGGAAGTAATAGAGAAAAAGGAAGTGCCTACGGCCAAGGTATAATTTCGTATTATATTCACTAGGAAGTATATTGTTCAACTTTATGAAAACTCTCTATGGAAAACCCAATCTTTTGAGAAGGGTTTCAAAATGAGTATTTTGCATGGAGAATCGGTTCTTTGAATGCTTAAAACTGTGGGTTGATAATGTGAGTGGTTAATAATCAAGGTGTGGGAAACCAGAAGGTGGCAATGAACATAGCTGGCTTAAAATGGCAGGACATTCTCAGGGGCTTCACATTTTGACCTGGTATAGGTCAGTCTAGACTATTAGGAGGGTCAGCATCATTCATAATCATGTTATAAATAATAACTCAAAAGAGCAATCATCATGGGGGTATGACCTTGGTGTGATAGAAAGTGCCTTCAGCCCAAGGCAAAACGTCACAAGTTTGAGTCTCATGATCACTTGAAAAAAGAAAAGAAAAGAAAGAATGGGGGCAGCTCACTAGTCATCTCTCCCAGAGCCTACAAAAGTGGGAGCTTTGTGCACTATTGAACTTTTTTATTTTTATTTTTTATTTTTAATTCAATTCTGTAGTTTTCAAAGCCAATCATATCTATTTCCTCCAAAAGAAAAAGATTCCTCAAAAGTAATGGTTTTCTTTCCCTATCATTTGTTGTTATTGAGTTCTCATCATCATTTGCATTTGCATTTGCATTTGTTTTGTACATGCTTTATGTTTAAATTATGAGGTCTCTATAACATTGATTAAGTATTTTAGGTTGTTTTAGTCATGTTTTCTTTTTGGCAATGGAATTCTTATGCTTTTTCCACAAATAGGATGGAAATGACTAAACAACTGATTTGCTTCTAATTTATGTTATCACTGCATTTCCAGATAGTTCTAACAGAGCCTATCCTTGATCAGACTGAGAACATAACATCAGCCACTAAGGAGGGAACGGCAGTGGCAGTTGCAACAGTTAGAGAACTTCCTGATATTCCCATGCCTAAGGAAGTCCGAAAGGAGTGGACTTGTGATATATGTCAGTTAACTGTTCTAAGTGAGAAAAACTTAAATTTACACCTTCAAGGAAAGAAACACAAGACTGCTGAGGCACTGAAAGCAAAGAACCAGCCAAATATTGTCCCAACTTCAACCACAAAGAAAACTGAGCAGCCAATAGAGGAGCCACAAAAGACTGTATCCACCAAAGAAAGGAAACAAAGAACTACTACAAATAATGAGGGTGAACAGCACGCCCATTCAATCAGTGTCTCAGCTTCAACTGCTAAAATATTTGATCAGCCCTCAAAAGAGGAGCATGAAAAAAGAGTTACAATGTCAAACAGTGCACTAGAACAGAAGAATGAAGCTGTTAGTGAGGAATATTATAGGTGCAACATCTGTAATACAAACTGCACTGGAGAGAATGACTTAGCTTCGCACTATAATGGGAGGAAACACAAGGCTCGGATTCGATTACACAATAAATTGGTTGGGATTGGGCAGGTCTGACCAATATTTTTGGTTCATTTCACTCTTAGAGGAACCATTGTGCTTGTTGCAGTAAATATGAATATGAAAATGTTTGGCTGAAAATTACTGTGTGTTTTTTTACTCTTGAATTTTAGCTGATTGCATTCACTGAAGTTGATAAACTTGCTGGTTTGGATAATGTTCGTATTAGTATATTTACAACACGACACCAATACTAGATTGTGTTATCTAGTGCAATAGAATCTTGTTGTGAATCATATCCTCTTGTAAGATGCCTCCATTTAAAAAAAAAATGATCTCTCTTTCCTCAATTCTAAAACATGTAAGGCTACCTTAAATTCTTTCTTGTTAGAGCCTGAATACAATATAGGAAAAGCACAAAAGCTGGTTAATTTTACAACTGAGTAATGAGAAGAAAATGATCAAATGGGACGCCCTGCCCTGAACTGTCAGTCAACAGTCTGATTCTCTTAATAGCAAAATTATTCACTTCCACAGCCATTCTTTATATATATATATAGATGTGCTATTGAATCTGTCTAGCTGGGTCAGTTTTGGCATGGTACACTTCCTGATTACTTAAATTTTTTCTTCACTCCAGCTGCATAAAACATTAGGTTTTTTTTTTTATTATTGATCCCGGGTGTTAATATGCATACTGTATTCCTAATCTGGTCATTTAACTATTTGTTGCACAAACAAAGGCCATAAAATTGTAAAATATTATTTTTCTTCCACATTAGAAACTAGCATAAAATTGATCTCCAAGTTTAGAAAACCATTTAAGCTCCTCCTTATCTAGGGTTCAAGGTTTAAATTCTGTTCCTGATGATAAATCCTCCCTCTCATTTAAAGAAAGGGTGAGGCAACCACCAAAGCAATTGACTGATCATATGTTAGCGTGCGCTTGGTTAGGCTTTGATGAACTATCTTCCTTACTCTTGGTATGAACTTTTTAAAAGAGAAGTACAAGAGATTTAAGAGAAATCCAAAACAACCAGGAAGAAGAAAAACCAAGAACTTCAGACAGCCAATACTCTTGGATGTGCACAAAATCATATTTGTGTAGCAGCGCAGGAAATTAGTTAAAGATGGTAAACGGAATTTGAAATGCATTAATTGTGTGCTGAACCCATTTACTGCAGTGGAGAATTTCAAAGGTAGGATTGCAGTGCTCATATTTAATTCCTCTGGATATCTAACCTTGTTTCTGTATCAAGAACCTCAAAGCTCTCGAGTCCTTGGAGATTAGTGATGGCTACAGTATAGTTTGTATGGCAAATAAGGGAATACATTTTAGTTCGGTTTAGCAAAGATGGGAACTCCAAAGCTCCAATAGGCATTAGAGTAGAGGTTTTAATCCTCATAGGAATAGAATTAATAGGAAGCAAAAGAACATAATTAAAAGATTTTGAAAAAAAGAACTTCATCAATCAAAATTTCATTTGGAAAGTTGAATTTCAAGTGTACGCTGAATGAACAAACTCTAAACATATTATGATTTCAAGAGTTTACAAAATTTCATTGCCTCAAAAGCTTGGACCTCTTTTGAGGGCTCAATGAATGGAACTTCAATTGCCTGTTGTTGATGAAGATATTCTCTCTGCCTCTCTCAAGAAACCCTGATTGATTTGGCTTACAGGCAAGGAGAACCTACTGCTACCTGCATTTCAGTACTCATTTCTAAATCCATACCACAATAAATATATCTATGTTATAATTTGCTATGATTTGAATTTTATTCTCTTTTGATGGACACAACAGCTACAGACACCACCAGAATTCCAAAATGTAATGAAAAATATAAAATCTGAATATCATGTGACATAGCCCTCGCGTTAACTAAACAAGACCATGGAGCCATCAGGTTAAAGGAGAAGATGATTAGTAATAAGTAGATGATTCTATTTCATTCAATTTGTCAATGGTGGTTATAAATTCGCAATTACCATAAGAATTTTAAATTCAAATCACAATAAGGTGTGGTTAGCTGACTCCGCTGATACTACTGCATGGTCAGTTTTAATATAACAAGATGTAAATATACTTGTCCACATATTGATGATGGCAACAATGATCAAGAACCACATCACATTCCAAGATTTTCCTCAGTTGATGCTCCACATATTAAGCTCGGATTATTGTGTGGAGCTCTTTGCAATGCAGGCTTGGACGATCTGGTTCAGGAGGTATAAGGTCATAACGGCACCCCCAGGCGTCCCATTGAACCTCATATCGCAGAAAGCTTATGATGCTCTGTTGGAGTACAGGTCGGTACAGTCAAGGAATGCCCAATCAGGTCCCTCGGTCAGGTCAGATACAAAGTGGGCACCTCCTCAAGCAGGGTGGTACAAGACTAATTTTGATGCAGTAATTTTCAAAGATGAAGGCAGAGCAGGCGTGGGAGTGGTAATAAGGGACACCAACAGTCTAGTAATGGCCTCTTTATCACAAAACATTCAGCTTGCAACTTCGGTGGAGGAAATGGAAGCTACAGCTGCAATCCGAGCCATAGAATTGTCCCTGGAGCTGGGTTTTGATAATATCATATTTGAAGGTGATTGTGAGACTGTCATCAAGGCCCTAACAGATCCATCGCCATCGCTGGCATCCTATGGTTTGTTGATTCAGGAGGCACAACAGTTGGCAGCGCAGCTCCATGGAATTAGTTTTCAACATGTGGGTAGGGAGGGTAACAAAGTCGCACATAACCTTGCTAGACATGCACGTCATGTCACAGGTTTTAATGTTTGGATGGAGGATGTTCCAATCCATTGTTTCGATTTTTATTAGGCAGACATGCCACTTTCTTAATAAAAATTCAAGTCTTCTTTCTCAAAAAAAAAAAAAAAAAACTAATCATATCAAGTAAATAACCATATTGAACACTGAGCAAAAATGATGAGGGTTTATCTAAGCCAAGGGAGACAATGCATATATATTAGACCACTGTCCATTTTGTTCAACTCATTAGCTATTATAAGACTAGTCTTTTATCTATCTATGTTATGTTTTGTTTATTGTGAATTTTCTTTCCATTTAGTGTTAAATTTCTAAGAATATAGTTAGTTGTCATGTTGCAAAACAAGCTGGAAAACTAGTATCTCGAGTTTTTAAAACTCGAGATCAATGGAAGAACTTGAGTTTCTAAAACTCGAGATACAAACGGTAGCATCTGACGTGGAAAAAATTCCACGTGGAACTCAAGTCATAGAAACTCGAGTTCCACCATTTTCTTTTCAAATCAGCTCTTCATCTTCGTCTGTTCTTCTTCTTCCTCAGCTCTTTTCTTCTTCCATCCAGTCTGAGTCTTCCTTTCAGATCTGAGTCTTCTTCTTCCTGCCTGATTTGGTCCTCTGTTCTTCTTCCCCTCTTCTTCTTCTTCTTCTTCTTCCTCCCTGATCTGTCCCTCTGGTACCTCTGTTCTCTGTTTCTCTACTCCTGCCCGATTTGATTTGTTTTGATTTTCATTTCACTATAGAAATCGAGTCTTGAGGACTCGGATTTATTTTTTACAAACTTGATTCTTTAAGACTCGAGATCTATGTGGCGAAAAATAACCAGATCAGCAAGTGGAATTCAAGTATTTAAGACTCGATATCTAGATTGAAATTGAGCCTTTTAAACTTGAGTTGCTAGTTTGTAGTATTGTTTTAGACGCATGTCAACTTATTATATTCTTTCCCTTACCAATGTTATCCTGCAAATTCCCTCCGTTTATTGTAAGACTTAAGTCTTTTATTCGTCATTGTTATTTGTACTAAATAATAAAACCCAACAAAGCATTTTTTTTTTTTCATTCTCTCTTGCATCTACAAATAAGACATAAATCCAGACAAGGATTAACAATGATGCTGGAGTAACTAAACCACAGTAAAGAAGGCCAATTAGTCAATTTTGCTCGATCATGTTAGCTATTACAAGATTAATCAATAAAAACATAACCAAAAAAAAAAAAAAACCAACAGCACACCCATCAATATTGTTACCAATAGTAAGCCATCAAATAATTTTCAATCTTTGAAAGTACAAAAAACATTTAAAACAATAAATTCACATTATTAGCCAAATCATCATCCCACAACCATTCCATTCACATTATT